>WAAG01073736.1:1339-15782 GCA_013390105.1 Tichodroma muraria
CAGAATTTTAGGGAGTCAAACTGATATTTGGTAAGTGATACTGGAGGAAAATTTCTGCTTTTCTGGTCACCACTTTAAAGGGAAGGCGCAGCCAGGAGGACTCAGCTGCAGGACTCGAACAGTTCACATTGCAAGGACATTCACTTCATGATTCTTTCATTCCTTGTATACCCTGTGAGGCAATAACTGATCCACTGGTTTTCCTGCTCAATTGCCCGTGTACAAACAGAGCAGGACCTGCCTTTCAACATCGCATCTGCAAAATAGGACTTATGTGCAGAACGCAGGATGTGCTCCACAGGTTTTATTCCCCCAGGCAATAAAATCATTGAGGTTTAGCAATGTAGACAAGTCTGATGGGGGTCTTGAATGCAACTTTTGCTTTGTGTTCTAGGTGTCTAATAATAATAGTAAAAAAAAAAAGCATAGAGGAGTAGATAAGCTAATCCACACGGTGTGTGTTTTGGAAGAAATAAAGGAGAAAGCATTCGGTCCTCTCAGAAACAGGGTATTGCAATTGCAAAATTATTGGAAGGGGATTTCTTGATACTATCCTGGGAGCGGTTGTTCCTGTGCCTCCAATTTATGTCATTTGTAATGGGTCTTTTCAGTAAGACAATGTGATTTAACATTAATATCCAAGTTCTAGTAGAAAAGTATTAGGAAATAAATGAAAAGGGCTTAGTCATTTGCAGTAGCAAACTTTAAAGCAATTTGCTGCCATGTATTTCTTAAGGACAAAGAAGGAATTTTCCCCCAGAGCAAACCCAGCCAGTTACAGGATTCCTTTTGCTGAAACTGCGTGTCTGAAGCTGACAGAGACCACCTAGTCCATGAACTTAGGTGTGATATGCTGCAATAACTTGGTGGTTTTTTGGCTTTTGCATTTCTTCCATGTTCTGTATTGTATTTTCATATATTCAATTCTAACATTTAATGACTAACATCAGTAAAAGGTTTAAAAAAACCCCAAATCCAAGGAACACTGTTGGCCTTGGTGATTCAACTTAAATGTTGGGAGATTTTCTCTTTGTGTCTGGGTAGTGCCTGTTGGAGTGGCTGACTGGTGATTCACTTTCAGTTGCATCTGTCACAATGCAGAGGTCATCGGGACCAGCGCGTGTGTGTGAAGGCAACCAGCAAAGAAATAGCTCCTCCTGATCCTAACCATGTATGAATCAGCTGGCTGTCACTTCTTCTTCTTCTTTCTTAAGGCATACTTAAGAAACATAATATTAGAGATTAACCATAGCCACATCAAATCATAGCCACAAATTTTCCAATCGTGGCCTTGCTGCTACTGGCTGTGTCACTGACTGTAGCAGGCACATCTTGATGTTTTTATGTCACATTTCCCTCTTAAGATGATGTCCAAATTAAATTTGAACTTGGAGCTAAGCTTTGGTGAGAGAGACTTAACTATGAGGTGCTCTACCCAACTGCCATATCCAAACATCTTTTCTTCTTCATCCCAGGATCAAGAAGTACAAAAGTTCTCTAAAGATGGCTAAACTCATAGTGAGGAACACAGGTCTTGCTTTTAAGTGCCTCTGGTGAGAACTAGATTGTTGACAGGTGACTTGAGGAGACATTCCTGGATATCTATTTTTCAAGCTGTCATTAATATGAGCCTTTTAAAATTACCTTTGAGTGACTTTGCTCAGAAGTTTTTTCTTTTGAATAGAGAGGATATAGCCTTTCTTCACTGTAAAGCATGGCCCTCTGGGACATCCAGTATGTTTTAGTCATACTGCCAAGGTCAAACTGTCTTGTTTCTTGTGAGTCTTATGTAGAGATTGGATTTTAGGAGAAAAGAAGTGCATAAAGAACAAAAATTCTTGGTGAGTGGTGGGTTAGTTCCACACAGATAATTTTTCTGCTTGAAGGGAGTGGGGCCTTGAATAGTACCTGTCTGGGTTCACTACCTCTTGCTCTGTTGGAGGAAGTGGAGGTAATATAAGAGCACTGGATTTGTAACATTGTGCTGGTTTAGCACTTAATTTCTGAGATCATACTTTCCATGGTGTTATTTTCTTTTACTAAGGGGATCTTGAAAACATGTCGGATGCTAAAGGAATTGTAACATGGAATTAGGATTTATCCTTTTCAGACTTGGTAGTTGGTATTAGAATAACAATTGTAACAGCAACAAGAAAGCAAAATACAGGACAGGAGTGTTTGGGGCAGTATCAAGGCCAGGTACCACACATAAGTCATGGAATCACTACACCTCTCAGCCCTTGGTGCAGGGAGCAACTATAGCACTGTCAGCCTGATCCTCTTTGGGTAGGACTTGATGAATTTATAATTAAAATTCAAAAAAATTTCAAAGGTCTGTGATTTGTAACCTCTGGCTGTCACTTACACCATGGGTGGGAAATTGATCTTTTCCAGACAATGAACCCAAATATGTAGAAGTGAGTGGGAGTCACAGAGAAATAAGTTAACACTTGAGTGAAAACCTGGAGTAAGTAATAATCTGTTTGGTTTTAAGATGTTACATTTGTGTGATCTGAAAAAAACGATGATAAACAACTCATTTTTCTTTAAACAGATCATCAAACCATGACCTTGGTGACCATTGTGTGAACTGTAAAATTTGGACAGGAATAGATTTAATACAGTCTCATGAAGTGAGAGGAAAACAATTGAATGCTCTGTTAAGTCTAAGAGCTGATAAAACAGCACATTTATAGAGCAGCCAGTAGTGGATTTGGTTGTGCATTAATGCTTCAGATGGACAAAGATGGTTGGTGGTGTAGTTACTGCTTGTTGGAGGTTAGGATTTTTCTTTTTTTTTTTTTTCCTTCTTTCAGGGAGTTTTGTCCCATTTGTTGCCTAAGATGATCACAACCAGTACTTAAGAAACGAAAGAAATGGCCAAGGTGGGGTGAAGGCGCTGCTGGTTACTCCCTTACCTGGAGGGTTTGAGAGGGCAGAGATACCACCAGATTTTGGCAGGGTGTGAGGGGCTGGGCTCAGCTCCTCGCTCTCTCAGGTCGGAGGGGGCGGTCAAGTTGCTGCTACCGCGGGGAGAAATCTCTGCCGCCGTCTTTGGCAGACACCCGTCTTTCAAACCAAGACGTTGCTGTTTTTGCTCTAACTCAAAATGAGCAAAGATGAATGTACAGGTTGATCTATCCAGTCCAGCAGTTAGTGAGCCAATAAAAATGTCATTAACACAGCCAGAGTGTTCAGGGACATGGAGAGAGATCTAAGCCTGAGGTGCGCTGTTCCCTGAGCACTGCTTTGATAAATACACTTCCCAGCTTTTGGATCTACTGCTAAGTCTTAGAAGGTAATAAAAAACCCAGTACAATGAAAAATGAATCTGTAAGGGGAAAAAAAACTAGTGTGAATCCTCTTGTATAAATATGCAATTTAAAATTAGGTGGTTTTTTTTCAATCTAGTAGATATAAAATATTCATCCCCATTTCTGCCTTCTTCCTCTTTATAAGAAAATCAATAAATGGGGGTAGCTGGGGGAGATTCTGAGCATATTGGAGACAAAAATTTTCTACTTGACTCTTTTAACAAACCACCCTCACTTTGCAGAAAAACAAATTTTTAAAAAAAGAGCGTTTTTTCCAAAGTTGTGAATATTTACTCTAATTTGAATTCAGCCTTAGGGCTGATTAATTGTCTTGAATCCAAAACATGATGAAAAATAATTTAGGGACTGACACTCCAATTTCAAATGTCCTTATCCATTTCTTTATATCCTCCCTTTTCCCCTTTTGTCCTTGCTTCGAAGTCAAGCCAAACAAAGTTTTGCTTGCTTTTGTTTTGAGACCTGTTAAACTCCCTTGGTTCTCCATCTGCTTTTCTATTGGGTTCGAAGCTGGCTTCAGTTTGTGGTTCAGAGCCAGCTCCAGGTGGCTTGGGGATTACAGATGCCTTGCCACCAGAACAAAGGAAACTGCTTTGTGAACTCTGGCAAAGCTAAGCCCTTCTTCCTATTTCCAGTCGAGAGAGTAGGCCCAGTGTGTTACTATTCCCTTGAAATAGAGAATTAAAAATCTTAGTTTCAGTGTGAAAGTATAAGACAATTTTTCTTCTTTGCACTGTGGAGTAGTTCTTTCTTTTCTTCCCTCTTCCTGTTCCCCATATGACCACTACTACTTCTTATAGAATTAGAACCCACTAGAAATCAACTCCCGAGGAAAATGAATAGTTTGGAAACTTTTCAGAAAAGACAAATTATCGAAAGACCCACATCCAGACCCATGGGTTTATTTCCTTTACATGTATGTGGAAAATGTTGCCTGACAGGTTCATGTGGGTTCCAACATTCTCTACTTAGATACAACTCTTCTTACCTGACCTCACAATACTAAGATCACCCTGGAAGCCCTCCAGCATCTTCCTCATCCACCTGGAAGCTGCTTGTTTTTCATTTCTTTTGGCCACCTCTTTTGTTTCTGACAGCAAAGCCCAGGTTACCTGTAGCTTTGCTGTTGTTATCTGTTGTTCTTCTTGTGTCTGGCTTTCCTCATTAAAAATGGCCATATAGCCTTTCCTGCCAGCCAGAGACTGCTGGGAGCACTGACCTCCCTGACCAGGCTCCTTGACCATGTACTGAAAACAAAAGTGGATCCTCCTTTTAATTATTCATAGGCCATCTGTTTAGCTTCTGAAAGAGGAGAAGCAAGAATGTGGGGTTTGTGCTAGTTTATCTACATACCTCTACCAACAAAAAAGAAAAAAGAGGAAAAAGACCCTTACCAAAAACAACTTAAATGCAGCTCATGAAGGAGAGCACTTGTGGACACAGGGGTCCTGAAAACAGTTGGGAAGAAAGAACTGGATGTCTTCCCAACACAGCAGCTCTATGGGCTTCCTGGGAGAACTCTTCAGGTGAGCTCCCATCAGTGCCCTGTGTGGCCAGAAACACCCTCTTCCTCTCTGTTTGCCAGATGGTAAAAACAAAATTGTACCAATCGTCTTTGTGATCCCCCTCCTGAATTCTCCCTCAAGCTGTTAACTTTAGAGAGCCCTTTTATGCCTCCAGAATCCGCAAGGCAGGGAAGACACCAAAAAAAATCAGCACAGATGCATCAGCTGCTCAGAGAACTGAGAGATGAAATCTAAGGCCCCAGCCCTGGGGAACAGCTTGCCCAGCACAGGGAGGAATGGCTCACAACGTCAGCAGACTTCAGCTCCCAGACTTCTTCTTCAAAACTGAGAAAAACAGCAAGGCTGATCAAACTAGTGATTCCTTTTGCACATGACTTGAAATATCACTGTTTCCCAGCACTGACTAGATTAAAGGAAGACTCCTGCTTCAGTAACTGACATTCCTGCAGAAATTGCCCTTTTCTGGATTACCAGCAGTAGCAGTAACATGAGTGGCTGGTGAAGAAGCACCCGTGAAGCTTTCAAATCTACTGCTTTTGGCTTAGCGAGGGTTTTCTTCATCATGAGCCTGAATAGATTTATTGTCTTGGTCATGGAGTGTGAACAAAAGTGATAGTACTCACCAGGCACTTAGTTTCCTCAATTCTACTCAATTCTAATTGTAACTAATGAAAAGCATACTGCATTTTTAGGTTGTGGTTCCAGGAAATGTTTTAAATAGAAGTAGCCTCCAGCACTGTTCAAAATGCAATCTAAATAATGCAAGATTGTTAGGAGAAAATACAGCACTGTTAAATAACACCAAGTAATGGACAACTATTCAAAGACATTATTTTTTATTAGCCTGGATCATTGTTACTGAGTGCATGTGACCTTACTTGCACTCAGTAATACTTATAGTCATTCAGGAAAGCTAAATAATCATTACTGTTTAATTATTATTGATTATACTGAATGGTTGTATCCATATTTTGTGGATTTTCAGTGCTGTAAAAACACTCAAATATGTTTTGTTTCCTTCCTACAAGAAGGGTAACCCTTTTCAAAAGCTAATTTAGGAGGAAGTTGACTTATTTTCCCTAAATTATGTAAGCCCACCCCAAATGATGGATTGTTTACAGTCTTGAGAAATTTTCTTTCATGTAAAAGAATATGTTTTGTGCAGTTTGTGAGAGTGAGACTTTATTATAGACTCTCAACAGAAACACACCACTTCAGTGTGCAAAGTGAACCTTTTCACTCAGAGGTGAGGGAATGGACAAAATATCCACTAATTTTATTACACAGATGTACAGGTGGCATTTTGTGGAGAAGTGAGTAGGAAGGGCAAAGTCTGTGGTTTTGCTGAATGCAAAA
The DNA here is from genome assembly GCA_013390105.1 of Tichodroma muraria. Taxonomy (NCBI): domain Eukaryota; kingdom Metazoa; phylum Chordata; class Aves; order Passeriformes; family Sittidae; genus Tichodroma; species Tichodroma muraria. The sequence continues at coordinate 7,554 of WAAG01073736.1, forward strand.
CACTAATGATGCTGAAAATGGGATGTTTCTGAAGATTGCCTCCTGATTTGCCTTGCAAATGGCTCTGTCTGCCAATACCTGCTCATGCCACACCTTTGACAAGAACCCATTTGCAGTGTTGTGCCAGTGCTTGTTTAGCATGAAGCTTCAAGCTCTGGTGAAGTGTCCCTGTAGGCCTTTTTATTTTTTCCCCTACTATAGGCTCACTTGACAGAAGGAAATGTAAGAGAAGATTTGCCATGAGCATGTTGGACTTTTTTTTAATGAAAAATGTCATTTTTTTAATGAAATGTCCTGTGTCTAGTTGGTGGGAGTGAGAAGCCAGCATCTTTAGTGTCAGGGTATGACTAATGGATCACTTTCTAGGTGCACAGGGTACCCTCTGGTCTTAGCTAAACCAGTTTGGGCAGAGCTGTGATAGAGGAGGCAGTGACAAAGCCAAGATACCTCCCACAAGAGCCCTCCACAGCTCCCTTCAGTGGGAGTAACCACCCAGCATGAATGGCTTGCTTCTGGCTTTCTTGGTAGTGGCACAATCAGTTAGAATGACAGAATGATGCACAATGGGAGGAAGAGCCTTGTTATATTGTGGCATTTTCTCCATGGCACAGCATGAGGGGCAGAGCTGGCAGCCTGGGCTGCAGCTGCCCTGCCCAGAGTGCCAATGCCCCACAGTACATCAGGGTATGTGTCTGATAGCCCTGTTAAAGCTGCAAGGCTGAAGGAATTTAATCCTGTTTTCATGATCATGTGGAATGGGAGCAGAGCTGGTTGTGTTTATTCTGCCCTAATATTAAGAATAGCTTTCAGGATTCGTGGGGTTTTTTGGTACCCAGGCCCCAGCAGTCACTGGCCTGTGGCCAGAGAGGGATCATGATTTTTGATCGTGATCATGATCATGATCAGAGAGGGAGACCTGATTTTTGTGACAGGAGTTGCAGCCATGGACGGTCCATGCTGGAGAAGGGATACACATGAGGTGAAAGAGGTGGTGGGGAGATGGACACGCCAACCCCACCCCTACACCACTTGGGGAGGGAAGGGTAGAGGAGGAAAAAGAGGATGTGAGTGGAGTGTGTTTTAGCTTTTTTATCTTACTCACCATCAAACAAACCTATTATAATTTGCAATTAATTAAAATATTTCTTTTTCAAGTGAAGTCTGTTTTGCCTGTGACAGTAATGGGTGAGTGGTGTCCTTGTCTTTTTCTTGACCCATTAGCTTTTCATTTTATTTTCTCCTTCCCATCCCATTGAGGGGATTGAAGGGTACAGCTGGTGGGAAGCTGGCAGCTGGTCTGGGTCAATCAACCACAGTATCAAGTGCCGTAGAATTTTGTTCCTTCTCAGGAAGAAATCCTTCCTGTGTGATATGCTTTAACAACCAGCACATAACCCTTCTTCTCAATTACATAGTACTGCTCACTGGAGTGAAATCTCCTGAAGGTGGGAGAGAACAAGGGTGAGGATGAGCGTGGGGAGGATGCAGAGGAAATGGGGCAGTGCATCCTGCCCAGCATTTGAGGTGCCAACAGGTTCCTGTGTTCATAGGCTTGCCAGCTCGAAAGAGCTGCTGTGCTGGTTTGGATCACTTGTCAACAATATTTCTTCAAGGTTCTTCATAGCCTTCACAGTCAGTCAGAAGTGAGCCTTTATGTTTCCTAATAATTCCTCTGTGCTGGAAATGCACAGCATGGCTGTCACTATTTGAATGTGTCACTCAAGTGTTTGTGAAAATGGGAGCTTAACAAAGAAATCTACAGTGCCGAAACAAACATGGTGAAAAGAAGTCAGGATAAATGAAACCATCTTTCTGTCCCTGCAGAAACTCAACGTATTGCATGAAGGTGTCCATGTCCTTGACGGTGGCTGAGAATGAATCTGGGCTTTGCTACAACAGCAAGATCAGATATCTGGAAAAATCAGAAGTCACTAAGAGAAAGACAATCTCCTGTCCTGATATTGAGGATTACAAAACAGCCAATCAAGAGCCAGATGTGGTGTGGTACAAGGTAACTATTGCTGTCTTATTGCTGTTGTGCTGAAACTGTTCAAAACTGTCACTGTTTTCAGTCTGAGACTTAGGGCTGACTTTCTCTGAGGCATCAGTGGTTTGTGACTGGTCTGGAGAGTGTTCTCTCAGTATGACAGTTCTGCAGGTAAAACCACCCAGCATAGTCATTGTCCGACAGAAATCAGTATCAATGAGGAGGTTCTGTGAGAGAGCTCACAGGAATTCTCTCTCAGCAGTACCACATTCCCACACCACAGTGCCTCTGTACCAGTCTGTAGCTGGGTGAAGTGTCTCCCTGTGTGCTACCGGAGCAGCAGCAAAGGGAGGCACCTGCAGTGGAGCCAAAGGTGTACCAGCACTGCCAGCTTCAGTTGTGCTGCCCAATTAATTTTTATGGAGCCCATTGGGTAATTTCACCAAGACCTGTTAATTGTTACCAAAGTTTCCTGGGGTCTGCACAGAAGTCTGCTGAGGTTCATTGAGTAACTGTCATGAAGTCAGTTCATTTTAGCTGAGGTCAGTTAGATATTTCTGCTACTTGCCAGGTAACTCATCTGCCTGCCTCTTCTCCAAGGCCTGTCAAGTATCGTACACCACTTTCGTCAGCAGATGTATTGGTGATATGTTTCTGTGGCTCCCCAAGAAAGCAGGAGAATGAGTAAAATATGGGTTGGCTGGCAAGCATCAGGTAATGAGACCACAGCAAGGTCTGGCAGATTTTGCCTTTTGCCTGGACTTGGGACAAAGTCTGATATTTGAAAAGCCCTCAGATATTAGTTGAGGGCTAATACCCTCAACTAATGATGCAAGAAACAGTAGAGAACAATAGAGAGCTGAGAGTCAGAAGGAACCAGAAAAAGTTGAGCAAGAGGAAAAGTTCAGTGGGATCTGTGGAAAACAGAGTTTGGATTGTAAGAGTTTAGGATAAGCTTGGTTCAGGTACAGACAGAAACATATAAACTAGTTAAAACCTAAATTTGGAGTGCTTGATTTGCCAACTTTAATAATATTCTTTAGAGACATTTATTTTGTATGAAATAAGTAATTTGGGCAGACTAGCAGATTTTTTTTCCTCCTTAGTAAGTTGCAGCTGAAAAGAGAAATTATAAAAGTTGTCATTTATTTGTTTTTTTTACAGAAATCTCACGTTATATCTTAGAGTAACAAAATGTGTGCCATAACCCACTGTGAGTGTGAACAAAGTTTTTTCTTTCAGCAGTTGAAGCTCTTTCTCTCAGCATATGGGTAGATATCTTCAGTGCTGTTCATATGTCAAATATATGTATTTAGTTAATCATAGAATATCCTATGTTAGAAGGGGCTCATGTTGATTCCAATTCCTGGCTCTGCACATGAAGTCTGAAATCTCAGAGCAAAAAGGATACTGAAGAGAAGCTGCTTCCTGCCCTTTCTACCTTTGTATTACTGTACGCCAGACCACTGAAGATCTCGATTTTTTGCAAAAGCACACTTAAAAATAGTCTGGTAGAAAGGATCTTCGGCTGTCATAAAGCATAAATGAGTCTAAAGAAGATGCATGTGCAGTCCCACACCAGCGATGCTTTGTACTGATCAAGACAGGGGTGGAAGGGTCTGTTCCATAATCCCACCCATGTTGTCTGGGTGTCACACACAAGTTGTGTGATAACTGACTGACAAATCATCACTGAGGTGAAACTGAACAGAATTGATGTCACTGGATGATAACTGTGAGACAATCGAGGTCGACAGCCTTTAGTCTGGCTTGATGGGGAAAAGAGACATGAGCGAGATAACCTACTACATACACCTTCTTATCTATAATTAACAATAACAAGTTACCAGTTTGGCTCTTAGAGAAACATCTTTGTTACCTGGACATGAGTCAGGAAGCCCAGCAGTGCACGATCGCAGTATTAATGTTGCGCAGAAGGTGCGTATGTCAGCTTATCCCTTAAAAAAACTCATTCCCGAACAGTTTTGGGTGTTCTAGACGCTATAGTGTTACTGTTAATAAAAGTCTCCGTATTCAAAAGAGCAGAAGTCCAATTTCTAGAAAATATATAATTATATGGATTTCAAAATAATTTGGTGAATACGGAGGTAACCCCTACAAACTGCAGTCTGGGGCTTATGAGCATGCTGTGGGAGGCATGTGAGTAAGAAAAAGCAGGTCCCTTCTCCTGAAGAATAGTGTAAAGGACCCTCACTTTCCAAAGAAGGCATCCATTTCTAGTCATAGTACACTGGGTCCTCAAGTTTTTTCCCCCTAGCTTGTATTTTAAGCTTGATGTGTACATAAAACCCCCTTCTTGAGTAAATCTGCTCCAGAGGCACTGGTGGGAGCCAGGGGGAGGGTGTAGTTCTTTCCATTAGGCTGGAATATTTAGAGATTTTCACCTAGACAGGGAGCATAAGTTGTTCAAAATACAACACTAGATAGATAAATAAATATGAGGAAGTCCTTGAGATTTCTTTCTTTATCCCTTCTGCTGAGAAGAGAAATCGTTGTGTTCATGAGAACCTGCCAGTTCACTGGTAGTCAGGGAGTTTGGACTTGTGACCTGTGAAATACCATCAGACAGGACAGTGATGATGCCAGCCCACTGTGTGCAGAACCTGCTCTGCCTTCCAAAAGGCTTCTCTGTGCTGAGGAGTTAGTAATTGCATCAATTTACTGGGAGTTAACTGTAATTTGAACATGCTCTTAATTATGCCTGAATATAATTCCATGTGCTCACCCAGTACGTAATAAAACATTTGCTGTGAGGATTTTTTTAACAGTGGTAGGAACTTCACTTCTGGCTAGAATTACACTGCATTAAATGTTTATTTTTAAAGATTTCCCCAATTAATGCTATTGATATATGCGCAGCTCAGTTATGCCTATCAGAACTGTTTTGACAAGAGGTGTGGGATTTATTTTTTTTTTTAAGTAAATGTGTGTGTCAAGGCATGATTGAATGAATGGGATTTCAGAGTAAGAGCAGTTTCATGAAAAATCAGCTGGCAGAGGGAAAAGGTATATTACATCTTGAATGTGGAGTCTTAATCCATTTCCATCATGTCTTTTCTACTACTGGGTTGAAAGGAGGGCTAAGAGAACAATCAAAATGTCATGTGAAGGACAGGTAGCTGTTATCTACCAGAAAAATAGACTTTTGAGATACTGCCACTTAGATTTCAAGGAAGAGAAAAAGAAGCACACTTTAATTACTGGGGGCAAAAAATGCCAAAACATTTCAAATGTCTAAGGAAAGTAAATAGTCTAGAATAAGAAATTTGCAGATTCTTCTAACAGGTAAACATATTACAAAAGCAGAAAAGAGCAATTAATTGGTTAAAGCCTTTGGGGAGAACTTAGAACACCTTCCAGTACCTGAAGGGGGCTTAGAAGATGACTGGAGAGGGACTTTTCACAAGGACATGTACTGAAAGGACAGGAAGGAATGGCCTTGGACTGAAGGAGGGTAGGTTTAGGTTAGATATTCAATTTTTCCTGTGAGAGTGGCGAGGCACTGGCACAGGTTGCCCAGAGAAGCTGTGGACTCCCCATCCCTGGAAGGGTTCGGCACCAAGTTGGATGGGGCTTGGAGCAAGCTGTTTTAGTGAAAGGTATCCCTGCCTATGGAGGGGAGCTGGAATGAGATAATCTGTAAGGTCCCTTCCAACCCAGATTGTTCTGTGATTCCATGAAATGAGTCATGCAATTGAGCACTTACCCTTTTAAGGGAAATTAGCAGACCTCTGACAGTAAAATCTAGGTTATTTTCAAAATATAAAAAGTAGTAAGAATTTTGTTTCTCAGCCATTTTCTAGTTTCTCCCCTTTTATGCTTTTGGTTTTGTGTATTAAATATATAAACAAGAATTTTCAACATACATTTGTAAAGCCTGCATAATCAGCAGAATAAAAAATAATTAGCTGAAATTTGGGAAAGAGAGGCCAATAAATAATCTTTAATAGGAAGTGTTTTAAGAAGATACAAAGAGAAATAATTAGGAAATTAGTGGTACAATTCCACCAGAACAATTCCTCTATGTAAAACCACAATAGCACAAACATTGTTTTTGCTAAATCATTAATCTTTGTAGTAGTAAAGGTGTCATCCTTCTTATAGCAAACTCGTCTATAAAAATATAGAGCATATAAAAATGTATCTTCCATCTCTTTGTTCCCATACTTTTAAAAATAAAGTAGAGAATATAAAACTGGTGACACACAATAGGTTATTTCAGTGCTGCACTAAAGGGTGCATATCTGAAATATGCTTATTTTGTATGTTCTGGGAATTGTATTCCTTCTAAATTAGGATTGAATAGGACTGAATGGTATTCTTTTCCCAGTGTTCAGATTTAGTTACTCTGAGTAGGTTGTTGATGTACCTTTCAATAGAACTAGAATATTGAGTTCAAATCAGAAAGGATTTAATGGCATTTCCTAGCTCAGATTTGTATCCTGAATGAGTCTCAGTAGATGGGATGTGGATTCTGGTCATTCTCTATCCCCAGTGTTAACTGAAGTTCACTTGCAAGATATGATGATGCTTCCCTTACAGCTGCACTTTGGAAACAGAGAGATGTGCTGATCACTGTTACCTGCAGTAGTGCTGCACAGCTTCTGAATCTGAAATCTGATCTTATTGTAACTGAATTTGGCCTCCAAGGGACAGGGAGAATTCTCTAGCTTTTCAAGTGCAAGGCCAGAAACTCTCAGTCCTGTCTTTTTATTTCTCTGTTGTTGTCCTTTAATTTAGAATCTGACATGGATTCGGAATGCCTATGGAGTCCATGAAAAATTTATGTTTGTGTCATGCTGATATCTGACTGTGGTACGATATATTTGCATGTTGACGTATTTTCTTGTTTGCTTGTTTTCTTAAGAGAAAGCTTTGTTCTATTTTGTTTTCTGTGTTTCTGACACTGCTGTTGCAGACGAGCAGAAAATGGGGCATAGGTGTGGGCATGTTATCAGTCTCTGAAGTCGCTTGAGCCTGGTGTAACTCATGTGAGACTGCAGCAGTCTAAGAGCTTATTCCAAGCTTCCACCTTGGGAGAGGGAGTAGAGGGTCATTAGAGATACTCAAGCCCTATGTCGCTTTGTGTTTCCTGGGTACAAGATGAGCCAGAGCCTCTGGAGCTGCTGGGACTACAGAGTGCTTTAGAGAACTCGAAAAATATGATTTTGTTGAGGAAGAACAGGCTTGATGTTAAAGGTATCAATAGATACTTTTTGTATTACAGACAATAAATACATAATCTTAAGGTGCCACTTTCAAGAGACAATGATTAGATTTGGCCCCTGCTTTTAGTTCAGTGCATTCCAATAACGATTCAATCATGAGTGCTGTTCACATGGAAGGTGACTGATCTGCCTGCAAGTATCCAGTATATTAGCAAAGCAAGAGCCTCTTCTTGCCCTGTTTCACACTCTATCCAGAAGGACTCAAATGCTGTTCCAGTAGGACGACAGTTGTAGCAATGAACCTAAATCTGCCAAACAGCTGAGGACCGTGTGGGTGAAGTCTGTGAGAGCTGCAGGCTGTGTCAGTACCATGTCCTGCATCAGAGGGTGCGTGTGGGGGTGATGCTGCAAAGTGCCTGGTGATGGGAAAAGGCTGAATCAAAGCTCATCAGGTGCTGGAGAAGCCAGTGGTGAGAAATAAGTCTGTGAGGAAACCAAGCTTCTGAATTCTCTCAAAAAACTGCTGTTCTTCCTGTTTTCTTCTATTGGTAAATTGTTCTGGCCTGGGACTAGGTGTAAAATTTGCCTTCAGGCTAACTCTTAACAGATGTTGCCCTTACTCCCTTCAAATAGAGACGTATTTTAATAGTCCATCCTAAAGGAGAGGTTTTGGCAGTTTCTGTGAAGAAAAAGAAGATACTTAACCATATTGCTGGAGGGCACCACGTATTAAACACAGACTATGTGATACAGTAGGAATAACTGAACCTTAAAAACATTTCTGTTTGATTTTAGTCTTCAAATTAATTCCAGTTTCAGATCTCTCTGCTTTCTGAAATTATATTTTAATTTTAATTTCAAAATATATCTAGGTGGTTGTTTCCTTATGTATAATACTGAAAATCTGATCAGGCAGCACTGCCTTATGTCGTACAAGCCAGGTAATTTTGGCATTGGATTTTTTTCTGCAGGAATGTGAGCCAAAAATGTGGAGAAGCGTTGTAATTCAGAAGGGAAATACTCTCTTAATTCAAGAGGTCCAGGAAGAAGATG
>WAAG01073736.1:15840-35624 GCA_013390105.1 Tichodroma muraria
ACTAAAGTTTGAAGGCAAGCTTATACGAAGGACGGTTGAATTGAAGGTTACTGGTAAGAATCTTTTTTCTATGCCAATAGGAAAAAAAATAAAGCTTTGAAATAATAAGAAAAAATGGTACTCACATGTTGGTGAAATCTGTTGGTGAATATGTTTGATAGAAGTAAGTCCAAAGCAAATCCCAGTAGCTGAGCAGTCCCAGATTCAGGGAAATTTATATCAAGATCTTCTAAAATTCCACAGAAGAGTAATTCTACCTTTTGCTCTGTACAAAACCTGGAGATGCTCCATATATTTAAGCTTTCATTTAATTTATGATGATCAGCTTTTCTGGCTCAGCGATTGTCTTTAGTGAAGAGTATGGCACAACCTAGTCCAAGAATGAAGTCAGCAATATTGGACTGTCAAAGCAAAGTAACCTTCTTGTCAGGTCACGCACTCTATGGTTCTGACTCCATGTAGTATTTACCAGACAACAGTATTTTTCTGTCTATTTTTGCCAGGTACCAAAAATGAACAGCTAAAAAAGTATTGTCTACTGATATATTCCTGCTCTCTTTTCATCCCACTGTACAGTATGGCATCTATAATTATTATTTTGCCTTCTGTGTCTGGGGAACTTTGCAAGTACTTGAAAACAGTTGAGGTTTTCTTCAGCTTTTCACACAAAACCATATAAACAAATGGTTAGATGTTTTCCCCACATACTGATTGAAACAGAGCCCTGCTCAAAGCAGTGACTGGTATAATTCCTGTTTCTTATATCAAACTGAATTATTCCATATGATGTTTCAAACATGTTCTTGAAAAAAAGTCTTCCCTTTCTTTTGAGTGGAATCTGGTTTTTTATTCTTATCATTATTCCTCATTTTCAGTGAGTTCTTTTCCCTGTGTGCCCTATGTCATGTGACTCTTTATTGTCCATTTTTTACCACGGACAGAACTCTAAAGTATTGATTTGATCTCTCTGACTCTAGACCTGAGATATGAATGAAGATACAATACCTGCTTTGTGGACAGTCGCTACCTTAGGTAGCATGCTGGTCTTCAACCAGAATTGAACTGAGTTTGACAAAGTGAAAATGAGATGCATTTAACTCAATTCCTCACAGTGGATATTCTATACTCTCCCTCTCATCATGACCTTGCTAGAAGTCATGTGTTCTCTTCATTGTTTAAACACGGTGGTGTATTTATTCTTTACAATTTAAGGAATTTGCCCTAAACTAAATGTAGTATTTATTACAGTTATTTCTCTTACTAAAAAGTTTATTATCTGAATTATTTAAAATGTAAGTATGAAATACGTAAGTTTTCTCCTTTTTACAAAATGCTGGAGAAGCAGAAGATTTTTTCCCTTTTAATTTGGTGTGAATTCATGTTGCATTAAATTTTGTTTAGTTTATAAAAGCACATATGTTTGTAAACACCTTTTCCAGATGGAAATATTTGGGAGACATATCTGATGTTATGTGTTTGCTGGTTGAATCTCTCTAGATGTCTGAAAGAGGCTAGTAAGTTTATGTAAATGAAAACCTAAAAATGTGGATAAGAACTACAAATGTAATCGAACCATGTAAACATATTATCTCACAGCTTGGTTCAGCAAGTTTGTTTCTCCTGTTTTTGCTTTGTTTCAGTTTGTGAATTTTACATGTGAGTAGGTTTAGATCTTTATGGGGGAGAGGTCAAAGAAAACTTGTGCAAGGAACAGCAAAGGATTGCTTGCGTTGTGTGGCTGTCCAAGCCAGGTGGGGGGTCCTGAGGTCAGATCACAGGCTGGGAGTAGGTACATGACATCCTCAGGCACTTGGTTGAATAAATGTGGTCCTTCACAGACTCATCCCAGTATGTCCAGGTCTTTCTTGTAATGGAACTGGTGTTGCACTGGGCCCCATTTTTCATCTGTCTGAAAATGGGTCCTCATTAAAATATTGTACCAGGAGAAGCTAGAGGGAGAACCAGAGCTCTGACTTCTGAACCTGCTGGTGTTTAAAATCACTGTTAGCAAATACTGCTGAAGGCTGGGGTGGAATTGTCTCTGCTAGCCTGCAAGACAGATATGGAGAAAAGGATCTTGCCTGCTTCTTTCTTCTAAAGGAGCTTTGTAATGCTGTTTCTATTACTGGTTCTTACTACCATGCCTGAACTGGCATTTATTGGCAAGTATCTGAGTTCCTCTGACATAAAGATTTTGAACAGAAAGACTCTGTTGGGCACTGCTAGCAGCCATGGTAACCTGAAATTGTTATTGAAGAGTTATTCTGAAAGTGAAATGGGTAACTGCATGTCTCCCTTGAGCAAGGAGAGATGCAGTGCCATGGAGAGAGAGGAAGCTGGCTTAGATCCCTGTAGACTTTCAGGCGTTTGCTAAAGTACAAAGTACACCAGTTAGATGGATGAAGTTATTTATCTCTTGATTGTAAGACAAGGATCTTTTCTTCTTTGAAGTCACATCAGATATGGTACGTGAGGTTTTTAGTGCTTTGTGAAGATTCTGGTAGTTATGTAAGTAGCAATATGAAATATTTGCTATTTGTAGCTAAATGCAGAACAGGCGTCTAAACAGTGAAACTTGAAATCAGAATAAATGCAGTGCTGTCATAACAGAAATTACATCAAAAGGAAAATTTCAGGGGTGCAGGAGCCAGACACGTCATTTTAACTTGCTGTTGGTAAAACTAATCGGAATAGTTAATGAGATCCCAGACAAATGCAGCAGTTTTGCTGAAGATGTGATCCCACAAGCCAGCCTGATGGAAGTTAGTGGACGAGAGAGCAGTTGTGGGCCAAGTGAAGGATGACTGCCTGTTTGGTATTTATATCAGCGTTGCCTAAGGATTTATTTCAAGTAGAGGCTTTCAACTGGGGACACAACCCTGCTCTTATTATTTAGTTACCCAGCAAAGTCCAGTGATGTCATTAGAGCTATTAGAAGGTGTTGCCTTAATTTCTGTGCCAATGTGTCTTAGTGGCTGTGCCTGTGGCAGGGAGCTGCAAGGACAGTGTGTGCTTTCCTTGGATCCTGTCTTGCCTTCTGGCCTTTGAAGACCCAAATGGAGGATCTCAGTGGGCCAGTTAGAGGTAGGAGGGGAGTTCCTCCCTTCCTTCTGTGACTAAGTCATGATACGAGCAACTGTGAGNTACGAGCAACTATGAGATAATTTGTAAGAAAGAAATCTCAGGAGTCATAGTTGGAAACTGAAAGCTATCAGTGTGTGGTGCCTGGCCAGGGGAAGACAGACAGAGGGACCTGAGTGGTATTGGTAGGTGAGCAGAGCAGAAAGCAAACAGGTCAGATGGCATTTGCAGGAAGGGGCAGTTGGACGTAGGGCTGGCAGTATCATCATCTGGCTACGGTGGGTAATGAACAGCTGAGTGTGATTCAGTTGATAAAAGGCTCCAGAGGCTATAGCTCTTTGGGGTTGTAAGGGAAGAGCTTGAAGTCTAGAATATATCTGAAAAATATTTTGACACAAAGTATTTATAGGGACAAAATCCTGAGCTACAATACAGCACTAATGAGCAGTGCCTAAATCTTGGTGTTTGGGTGCATTTAACAATAATAGATTGTCAACAAACCAGCTTTTTCATCACTAGTTCTTCATGGGTTTGTTATATTATGCAGACAGATGTGAAACGAGTCTTGTCAGCCTTTTTTGCTGAGGAAACATGACAACAGTGTTATCTCTCAGCAAATAACACGTAACCCTTCAGACTATGTGAAAAAAAATATATTGATACCATTTCACTTTGCTTCTTGGTAGCTTTGGTGTGACAAACAAGTGAGATTAGAAACTGTGATGTAGGGCTCTAAAGCGTAAAAATGTAACAGAAACTCACTTTTTAATTAGATAATAAACTAGAGTGCAGCCATTTAGAAAAAAACTGAATGCAGTAATATAAAGTTACAGATAATCTACATTATTAGAATTTATTAAAATTACAGTTATTCAGAAATACAAGCAATCAAAAGCACGTTAATGAGTATTGTAAATGCCAATGTTTATTGAAGAACAGTTATACTATTCAGATTAAGAGAAAAAAACCCCAAACATAGAAAGCAATGTTGGTTTTGAAAGGCAGTTTATGCATCTTTCTGTTATCCCCAGCCCTACCAGCAAGTTTATTCTGTCTTGATGCACAGCAATTATTCAATAGCTTTGAGGGTGAAAAGGTGCCATTTTGAAAAGCTCCTGCTGTGTTTATCTTCTCCTTCAGCACTCCTTTTGCTTTGGAACACTGGTCCGTAAGGGCACTGGGCCAAGAAGGTGCAAGGAGACTTATGTTGGAGCTTTGGGAAAGGGGATGCCTCTGAGAGGGGAGCAAGACCTACTCTCATGGCGTGGCCAGGTGCCCCTGGCAGATGAGGCTGTTTTGCAGGGTGTGTTTCTTCAGGGGCAGCTGTGCTAGTGGGAGAGGTTTCCTTGTTCTTTCTGCTGCCTGTGGAAAGAGGTGATTTGTGAGCTTGTACTGGTGAATTATTTTCCAGTATGACAGCGGAAGGTGGCCATCTGCCCAACTTCATAAACTGCTGGTGATGGGTTGGAGTGACATGCAGGAATTACTGGACAGCTCTGTCCAGAAGCTCTGTCCTCCAAGTTTCCTTCATCCTCTACTCTGGCATATTCTTCACAGGCTGCTAAAATGCCTGGCTGTTCCTAAAAGTCATTTATGCAGCAATATCTGTTTTGACCATCGTAAATGACAAATTATTCCACATGGCTACTTCAGTTGAATGATTCTGCCCGAATTCACTCATTGATCATAGTTTTTCAATTAAATTCTTTCAAGTCTCATTACATCTCTCACTTTTCAAATTATACCTGCTGCTGTTGCTAGATTTTGTTTGTGGGTTTGGGACCCCTTTATTAGCAAAAGTAGTTGATAGTGATCTGCTATTGTTAAACCAAGGGGGTGAATTGGATTTAGAAGGGAAAACAATTAGTTGGACTTTCCAGCAGCTCTGGTGCCGTAGAGAGAGAAGCTACCACAAAAGAAGTGAGTCCACCATTTGGTAGTGGTTGCTTTTCTTTCCATTTTTAATCCCCTGTGAACTGGATATGCTGTTTTATGTTCTTAGAAGTTGAGGCTAGTGACACATTGGCAACATTTACTGGGTGCTGCTCAGAATCAAATTTATACCTGCAGTAATCCATAAGTGCTCTCTAGGCCTTATCAGTTTATGGTGGATAAAGTATGGTCACCAAAGTCATACAAATAGTGTGTTGACTGACAACATATTTGACTGCTGACAGTTTCCAGAACAACCACAGTAAAAAGTGTTAAGATAAATTAAAAGCTTTTTTAAACTGAGCTGAAACAGGGAAGTCCTTCTAAGTCCTTTGGAATTGAGATTATTATAGGTGATTTGCTTTTATGGTGTCAAATATAAGAGTTGGTGTTTGCTTAAAAATCTGAAAACATTGTAATGTAAATCTGTAATTGTGATTCCCTCCCAATGGCATCATGTTTTGGCATAAACAGTTTAGTAATCTGCAATGAATTTATGAAATGGTTCAGTGTTGCTAAGTAGCTACTTATCCAAAAATCCAGTTTAGCTCTGAAAGGTCACTGAGCTCTGAATATGATTTTTAGATGTAATTAAAAGCAGGGCCAGCATAAGACTCAGGTTAGAAAAGCCGGTGGCTGAGGAGCAGAAGCTGAACTGAAGATCCCCTGTGCAGTGACAGTCCTGTACTCGGGGCATGCCTGAGCTCTGGTGTGCAGGGGTTCCTCAGTTAGCTGTGAAGGTGTTTTTCCAGCAGAGACAGTTAACATGTTTGCGTGGCTTTTGGTTCCCAAACTAACTCTGACATCTCTGCCTGGCATTGCACTCTGCAGAGAAGGCAGAGCCTCCTGATGGAGGCTGGACGTGCTCCCACTCCCCCTTTGTTGCTTTGTTTTCTGAGCTCCAGAGGCTTTTCTTTGGAGATGGGGTGAATTAACTATTGTTAGCACCATTTTATCACCAAATAAGGCAGTAACATCAATTGGAGCACTGTGTGAAAATAACATTTATTTCCATTTATGTAATTTTAACATCAAAGGTCATACTGCAACTTTGTATTTCTGATTTTGTTATATCAAATTACTTCTTTGTTTTAAGCTGGTATATTTTATTTTGACTTGTGGTTGTACTGTTTTTAATAACTTATATAGCTACTAATGTATATTACTGAAATTTTTAGCATTTCTGAAATGAGGTGTTTTGAATGTTTCTATTAATTATTTTTTTTTTTTTTTAAATTGATGTTCTCCAGTAAATTTCTTGTGAAATACCAAAATTTTCCCCAAATGCAAGCTCTGGTTCCTGACAGCACTCAATATCTCACCTAAACCCTGGGATCTGGGAATTGCTTGAAGTGCAGTGATGTTTTATTGTTGATTTTGGCCAGCAGCTCAGATGAGAGCTGTTAGCTCCCTTCTCCCTTATTTGTTTGTATTTTAAAGCATGGGTCAGAGAGTCTGTTGTCTCAAATAAAGCAGAAAACATTTCAAGGAAAGCCTAAAGCAGCCTGTGAATTTTCCTGATGAAGCAGCCCGAAAAGCACTCCAAGGTAAAACATGGTGACGTGCGGATGGTGGTAGCTGGTCTGGCCTTCAGGGTTTGCTCCTCCTCACTTCCTGGCATGGCCATTGCTGGCGGGCATGGGAAGTGTTTGCTGTACTTGCAGCTGTCTCCCTTTTCCTGGAAGCAGATGCTCCTTCTTGAGAGCTCTATTTGTTTAGCTCCACATCTCCAGAAGAGAAATTTCCCCTCTTTAGTGTTCACCAGAATTCTAAAGCGAGATTGAAGCTGTCAGCAGCTGTAGGACCCAGGGAAATGCTTTTTATTCTTTCCCTCCTCTCCTGGCTTGGCAACTTTGGCCTTTCTTTGCTTGCTGTGAACAATGTTCAGCTCACTCCCAGTGCTTGGCAGCCCCCTCCATTTCTGACATATGGCCCGGGATGCCTGTCCCCTGTTGTATCCCATGCAAGAGTTCCAACCAGAGCTCCCATTCGGCAGGAAATGTGCTGTTTCCCGTCAAAGGCCCAACTCCTGCTCCCTGTAACTTCACAGGGAACTGCTGGAGTAAAGTCTGGGAACACTGGAATATTGGTACTTTCTACTTTAGAACTCATTTTTGTTCTTAACAAAAGATTTTATCCATGAGTCGGAACTCCCTCCCATACTTTGTAATACAGACAGCAAATCCCTGTGCAGAAAGCAAGAGCAAGGGGGGGTGGATGTTTGCACCCCGTTTCCTTGGCTGATATGAGGCTGGATCTCACACATTCACATGGGAGAATGCAGGGAGAAGGGGGCTCCCATTGTGGCTGTCCTGGCACCTGAGCCATGGTGGCTTTAGGTATCACTAGCCAAATAGTGTCAGAAAGAAAGAGACAATGATTAAGCAACCAGAGAGGTTGAGCTCAAAATAAAGTGTGCATTTCCAGATTTTCCTCAAATGTAACGTACGCAGTGAGGGAGGATAAAAACTGGTAATATTTTCAGTTTCTTTTTTAGTTCATAATGTTAGTACGTTCCATTGACTAATGGACTGCATTTATAGTGGTAGATGCAGAAAGGCCTTCTTTCCTCCTGGAAAACTCCCTTTAACATTTTTTTCATAACAGATCTTTTACCAATATTTGAGTCCAAAGGAGAATAAATGAAAATAATTTGGAGAAACCAATTGTTCAGGGGAAGATATGTGCAAAACAAAAGGTAAAGAGTAAAGCAGCTTGCTCGTGACTGCAGTTGTTACAACTGTGAAAATTTGATACCTGTTAATTTGGAAATGAAATCTTGAAGTGAACAAGTTAAATCTGCAGAAGTTTTTTACTTCTGGGGGGAATACTGCAGTTTGCTTGGGAACAGAAAATTCTTCCTGTTCACTTCTAATATTGACATTTTAAAATATATAACATGTACGTCATATCTCAAGTGACATTTACTTACTCTCATAAATTACACATTTCCATAGCAAGACTTCATCTCTTCTCCCTCTTTGCAATATCTTGACAGTCAGGGAATCACTTTTTCATTAAATGCAAGGGACAGCAAAAAGCCTGCCCAAATTAAGTTTTAACTGAGAGTCCCAAGCTTTAAAAGATCTGTAGTAGGAGATATTGTTCTTAGCATTTCCTCTGCTGCACTTTCTTATAAATGATGCATTGCATCCTCTAGTATTTTTATTTTCTAAAGGAAACCTTCCTTTCTGTGAGAGAAAGCAAGGCAGAAATGGGTTAAGTGCTGACAAATACAGTACTTAAAGACCAGGAAATGAATTTCACAGCTGGGTTCTCAAACCATTGCCAAAATAACTATCTATTTAAAGCTACATATAGGAAGTGCCAGCAATTAGAGTTTTCTTTTGATATATTTTATGTGATTTGTATTAATTTTTACCAAGGTCTTTGTTTTGTAAATATTAGCTTTCTGTAATACAGTAAAGTATTTATCTTAAAACTTTAATTCAATTCTGATTTGTTACATCCTGTTAACTCCTGTAGACAGCTAAGCATGTTTCTGTGGTCACAGCAGACTTAATTGCCACTGATTTCTGTAGTGATTTTAATTTTTCTATCTACCTCAGGCAAAGCCCAGTATGATCCAGCAAGAGAAATGTGTCCATTTGCTTTTGACCTCATTTGGAAAATGGAGCAATTTCTCTGCCTTTTTCAGAGTATTTCTTATTCAACCATGCAAAAACCCCGTTATAAATCTGCAGCAACTTCTGTGTCTGCAAAGTCAACAGGAAAATTCTGTCCAGAGCAAGGTATCAGTACAATGAGGGTGCCTGTTCACTTGGAAGTAGTGCCAGTCCTGTTTTGTCTTTTAACGTGTCTTTTTCACCTGACACCCAGCAAGATCCTGATAAATTGGACCAACTCTTCTGGTTTCAAGAGCACCTCATCAGAGTCTGTAAGCTGAGGATCTGGGCAGAGGGATGCACATGCCCATTCGTGGTTGCTGTGCAAACTGTGTCACTGTTGAAGTGACAACAAAATATATCCACAAGGATAAAAGCTCCTTCGTTTGCAGTCCCTCAAGTGATCCAGATTGATGACTTTTCCATTCACCAGAGTGACCTGTTAATACAGGGTTCATGAAAAATGAGTTTGGAAGATAAACATTAAGTATTACCTCCATATCTCCTGGAGAGACTGCAAGTTCTAAGGGCAGTGAGAAATGTAGCAATATGCTGCAGTCTATGAATTAGATATAGTGTCAGTACTCTTGGCGCTTTACTTACAGCTCCACAGCCTGCCTTCCTGGCTCATGAACATGCAAAGTAATTAGAATGGCAAATAGCATTAGTTTTTATTGACCTATGTTGCCCCCTAGTTCTCTGTCATGTTCTTGAACATCATGGTTTTTTCATTTCACCTTAAATCAGCAGTTTGCAGTTTATGGCATTGATTATTTGGTATTGTCTAATTTATTGATGCAGACAGCCAAGGCTTCCACACATGTTATGGGTTGCTCATTTCTCCAATGATCTGTCTTTGTGCACAGCAACTGTAGCTCTCTGAATCACTGACTATATACTGTAAATGTCAGATATGAACTCCCACTTAAAAAACTGCTGTTCATTCTGGGAGCTGCTGAGCCACATTCTCTAAGTGTATTGTGCTTTCAGTAGTGGAGGTGACTTAGTGTAAATGATGAGATTGTGGGGGTTTTGCCCACAACAGTGAGGTAAAGTACACACATTGAAAGAAACTTGTATATTTTCATTTACTGTGTTAGAGGAGGCTTCCTTCATCATGAAAGTAAAGGCTGGATGTTCTTTCTTCTTTATTAATAATGGATAGGCAGATAGATGCACAGACATGAAATAACAGTGCCCCTGAAACCATTTTGCTAAAGGTAAAATAGATACACATGAGTGAGCAGATTGCCTTGTCCACTGAAAATGCAGCTTTCCCACCCAGCGAAACTGCAAATCTTGCCTAATGTTTTGTCTCATAAGAAAAGCTTGAGAACAGGAAGCAATGACTGTCTTGTTCCTTTGAAATGACTGGAGAAACTTTAATAGGTGAATAGCTCTGCATTAACTTGAGCTGGAGATCAGGATTATATTTTCACAGCACTATGTTGATGCCTTTCAAAACTGGTTTGTGCTGCCTAGCACTTGTAGCTGTGTATCTGAGATGAAAAGTTCTGCTGTGGAAGGAATAGTGCTCACTACTGAATTGTCAGCATTATTTTCTTGCTGCAGTGACGTGATCCTCAAAGGTGCCTTATTCAAGTGCCTGTTTGGCCTGACCCTGTTTTGCTTATGAGATCTGACAGTAGTAGTATTGCTTCAGGCTCTGATGTTGCTCTTATGAAGTTCACTAGAAGACTGGAGCTAATAACTTACTGATGTTTGCTCTGTGCCTTGCAGTTTTTAAGTTGAAAGGACATATAAAAATATGCTGGGTGTGTTAAGTACCTTGTCTTTGATATCATGGAGCAGCATGGAAAATATGTTCCTAATTTTCATCAGCATCAACCATGCTATTTTTTGTCTTTGATAGCATTGATTGACCTTTTGTAAGCAAGAGAAAAATAAGCATTTAGCTGAATTTGTATTTAGGTGTTTATTACTCCAGTCTATTTCAAAGGGCTAGGTAGCTACTCTGTTACATTAGACTTATATGTACTGACTTATTTGCTGTGTGTGTTGAGTGGTTTTTGCAAAGCAAGCATGTTTCAGTAAATAAAATCAATTTGCAGCCAATGGGAATGCAACAGTAAGTGATTTAAGTTCTCATCCTTTTCTTCAGCTTAAAATGAAAAGCTCTCCAAGGTATTTTTTATGACAAGCCCTGTAGGCTGAAGTACTCTGAGAAAGTGCAGGAAGTACAAAGTGCAGAATTACAAACCAAAGTGATTTAACAGTAAAATTAATAAACAGTATAGTCATAAATTTCTAAGGCAGCTTTGGGTTCTTATCCTCTGGTTTTTTCTGCTTTAGCCCAGCAATGGACCTAAAGGCCTGTTGCTCCTCAGAAAGGGCACTGTGGTCTGTGCGGTCTCTGATTTTATTTTGTCTTGGCTGGTGCTGGTTCTCCTGTGTGGGTACCTGTCTGCCAGGAATTGGTCTGAGATAATTTCATAATCAATTGAGATGATAAAAGGGCTTTGGTTATATTGAAGAAGGCTGGATCCAAGCACCAGATGGCTTTTCATCTTTTTACAGTGCATATTGCATTAGCAATCCAGTTGCGGGGAGTCGAGCCGCCCATCCTGGGCCAGGGGAGGTTATAGTTTCTGGCAGGGAAGGAACCAATTTACCATAAACTGTGTATGCTCTTATAGCTTCTCTGGAATGATACCATGCTGCCTTTTCTTCCTTAATGCCAGATGAGATGCACCTGGAACAAGAACCTGCCAGGGCTATGACAGCTCTGTAACCTCTAAGTAGCTGTAGCAACTGTATTTAGGCAGATGTTTTTAAGGAGAGTATTATCTAAATATTGGTACACGTGACTGTGCAGTAAAGCAATCTGATTTAGAGATGCCATTTGTGCTTCTCTTGGGATATGCACATGTCGCAGAAATACAGACAACTTAATTTGTAAATGAAATAAGAGGGGTGTGCAGTGGGTCCTTCAGCATGGCGTGGATTCCAGTGTGAGAGGGAATCATGAACCTCATGAATCAGAGGGACCTCAGAAATATGGTGAGAAGGATTACGTGGGGAGAGAGGAAGACCTTTGTTACTTGGTTTTCTGATATAAAAGTTTGTTTGAAACTGGTGAAAAACCTAACCAAAGTATCAGGCTGATGTGACTTTTCAGAAAAAAACATGAGATTTGTCAGAGAGGAATGTTAGCATTTGCCTCCTTAAGAAATTCTTTTTTCCCTTCATAGTAAGAATTCCATTCTGGAAAAAACAGCAGCTTTTCTGTGTTGTTCTCCAGAGGGAGAGAATTCACTGCTTTTCTAGCTAAAAGACTTTTTCTATCACTTGAAAAAGAAGCTGCCCTAAAGCTTTGGGCAGTGCAGCACTCAGAGGAAATACTGTGATCACAGACTGCTGCTGGGAAGAGAAGATGGTGAAGAGGTCAGTCTGGAAATGTGGAGTCCTCAGGGGTTGGAATTGTGGTTCCTATACCTCCTAGCAGTGACAAAGCCTGTTAAGTTCTCACCTTTAGCAGGTTTCATACATCTCACAAAAAGAAATTTTTCATTGTTTACTCATATACTGAAGTTAATTCACTTGGGACTGTTTGTCTTAAACAGACTTATCCATGAGAAATTTTTCTTCCATGTTAGTGGCTTCCTATACAGGACTGTTCAAGTTCTTATAGATCATGGCCATGTGACTGAAGCAGTATGCTAAAGCATGGAAATTCTTCCAACAATTCCCTCATGGGAAGTTATCAATGCCTTCATTCCAGAAAAGCAGAGTCATGGAAACTGAGCACACCTATAATGTACATGTTGAATCATTCTATTTGTGGGGATAAATGCCTCTTTTTTGGGTTTTATTTTTAATGTCTGCTTTTTCTCCACCTTCCAAAAATGAGTAATTCTATTCCCCACTATCCACTGTTCTAGCATTGCAATGGGAATTGTGCATTTCATTAGCAAATACTGAGGCTTATTTCAGCTGGAGCTCATGATGTGGGGGAGAGGTTAATGGGACACATCATACTCTGAAGATAAGGAGTGTGAATTATATGTATTAGTTTAATGTAAAAGATATGGACTGGAAAGAAAGTTGGTTCCTTTCCATTAAGTTGTGGGAGGGTCAGAGAAACAGCTTTGAGCACCTCCAAAGTCTCTGGCTATCTGCCACCAGATCTATATTCCCTGTCAGCCCAGACCTCATTTTAATATTTAAAATGGTATGTGCTTTCTTTTTCTAGCCCTCAAAAGGGCTTTAATTCTTTCCCTCGTTCTGTCAGTGCTCAAGCTGCTACAGCTGTTGCTGTCACATTTAATAAGGACTTTGCAGAGTTTAAATATTGTGTTGTTGCACCAGCTTTTCTTTGGTGTGAGAGAAGAGTTTTGTTGCTAAGTTCGGGTGCTTCTCACAGACACAGCTGCTGATATGGGGTGTCAGCTGAAGGTGACAGGAACTTGCCACTTGCCCTGGTACTCACAGCTCCCTGTGGTGCCTGACTCCACAATGCAGCCGTGGATGGAGGTGCTGCAGACAGACCCCACCCAGCATGGAGCCCTCGCTGAATTTTCACAGGACTGTGGTATTTGAAAATGTATGTCTTTCAAATAGCAACATAAAATTGACCACACTGCAGTTCCTGACCTACAGTTGCACCATTACACTGACTTTGTGGTTGCATATTTCTTATTTGAAAATCACCAGTGATCCTGTGGTCCTTTTTATGCAGTAAACAGGTAACCTTCCCTTGCTCAGTTGTAGATGAGGTGGGAAACAAGGCAGCAATGTGGACAGGAGCTTGACATTTCCAAATGTCAGAAGGAGGAGGAAGTGAGACTAAAACTTGATGTCCTCATGCCTACAGTAACTTAGCTGCTTATTGAAATATCCTTCCAGCCTTGAGCTCTCTATATGTCAATCCATCTGAATATAATTGGGGCTGTTTACTGTGACAGATAGTCAAAATTCAAGAAAAACTTGGAAGAAAACACTCAGGCCCCAGTCTGCAGTGTCTGCTAGTTACCCTCCTGTGTACATTATATCTCCCCCTATTCTCCTTCCCCCCAAACCCTCCATCTCTCTGCACAGCCAGGCTAGATACTTACATTCATTCTCAATGTTAAACTGCATTTAAAAAGCCCATTTCCATCCTGAAGCTATTCATCTTCTCTCTGGACCTTTAATGACATCCTCTTCCTTTGATTCTGAATTATTCTCATGTTTTCAGTATGACAGAGCGTGATTTTATTTTTTTCCCCTTACACTACAAAAAGACCAACCTCTCTTGTTAGGATTTCTTTTGAAGTATCCAGGTGAAAAGAGCTGAGCTGTGGGATAGAAAATATTGCTAAAACATGACATTTAAAAAAATTGATACTAAAGTCTAGGTTAAAAAAGAAATTACTGTACGATGCATATATTTTCAGCTGAACATTACAGGCTGTTCTTTTGTTTAAATTTTCTGGGTGATGAAGGAAAATAGATAAGTGCTCATTTTGGTAAAAAATACTACATTTCAAGAATATTATCAATTATATTTGGGTACCCCATGGCATGTTTCTATCCGTTAAATAGGATTGATTTTGGCTTAGTGTGCTTTTACTGCTCTGATTCTGCCTTAATTCACAGACATTTGCATTTCTCTGCTTTCCCTGTTGGTGACATGTTTGGTGAGTAACAGCTCACTGGGTTTACATTATGAAAATAAGAACAGGAAATGAAACTGCAGATCCTTATCTTCAAGTAAAGATGCCTAAATTAGAGGAAATCTTTCTGTTGTTCTCGTGTTTACTAAATATAAGGGCATAGTCAAATCCCAGAGGCTGATACGAGAAACAGCTGCAAGTGTGGAAAGTGGCAGTTTAAATTGCCAAATCCATGATATAGCCATGCCTGTTAACCCAGAACAAAGGAAAGTTAAACCCATAGATTGTTTCCATCTTTGAGGTTCTCTGTCATTCTAATGCATGCTTGAATGTCTGGTTGAGAACTTATAACCAGGCTGTGCTGTATCATCATGGAGAAAGAAAGAGAGTCTCCAAAGAATGGGTACAATCTGTTATCCAGCACCAATAGTCCAAATCAGTCCAAAGACTTGGTAGAGATATGGAAGAAGGCAGCTAAAATGGATACCTAAAAGAATCCAGAGCCTCAACCAGCTCAAATCAGCAAAAGAAATGGAGACAGTGCTGCTTTGTACTGACTTTATGTTTAATTCTCAGTTGGTTATTATGGAGGTGGGTTTAAAAAGTTGCTCCTGTTGATTTAGATTCAGCCTGCGCTTGTCGTGTGTGCCAAGGACCTTGCCACTGGAGAGGGCATTGCAAGATAACACAAGTAACAGCAAGAGCAGTTGTTCTGCTCTCATCTGAAGCTCTGGTTCACCAATAAATGTTTAAAATCATTATTTAAAGGGTTCATCATAAACCCGTTCATAGCAGGAGCAATTTTGAAGTACTAAATGCTATTTTCCTTTTAGCCATAGCAAGGATGAGGGGAGACAGAGTCGCTGGAAAGCATGTGGCTGCAATTTTGTGTATGAAGCTCATTTGTCAATGTAACAAATGTGGTGCTGCAGTGATGGGGTTGTTGTTGGGGGTGCTGTATATCACTCCCGGAGGCAAGATGCACGTGTACTATAAAGCAGTGGAGGAATGTAGCTCTGTTCCATCTCTGTCAGAGGGTGTGATGACTGTCCCAAGGGACAGGATAGATGCCACCACTGTCATGGCACTGTGTTCTTGCAGCCCTGTCTGCTGGGCTGGCTGGCACAGCCAGCTACCCCTGTCCCGGTGGCCTTGGTTTTGAGTTTCTGACCTTCAAAAGAGAAAAAGACCATCTCAACAGATATTTTCGTTGCAACAAAAATGGCAACAGCAACAGCAGAATCAACTCTGCTCTCTGTTCACACCTGGGAAATTTCAGTTCGAAAGGGAAAGATTTCTAAGTCACTGACTTGGCATGAAAGGGGCAACCTTGTAGCATATGCATATGTACAGCTGTAACTATTGTAACAAGGGCTAATGTGTGCCAAAAAAAAAACCTCAGTGGCAAAAAAATAGTGTGAGAAATGTAGGTGATAGGAAAGTAACTAGGTGAGGAAATAGTACAGGGCTTACAAGAAATTCATTGCAGCATGAAACTGAGATTAGTGTATTTGCCAGCTCCCTGAGGTGAAGGTGACTGTGCTCTAGACAATCAACATCAGGAGGAATATCCAGGATGCAAAAGCGAACGTGCTAATCTGGTTTCATCTAGGGCAGTCCCTTTGACCTGTAGTGGTTAGATGGGTGTGCCACTCCGTGACTCAGTCTATGCCACTGAAGGGGCAAACATCTGAAATGAACAGTCTGGCTTCTGTTGATGTTAGTCAGAGGAACCTGTGTCACCTGCAGTAGGGTTCCACCAGAGGGCAGGTGAGTATTTGGTCTGTGGCAGGCAGAGGTGCCAGTACTGGAGAAGAGCTGCTCAAATATAAGTTGGATATTAGTAAAATGTTTTTTACAGAGAGAGTGATAAAGTACTGGAATGTACTACCCGGGGAGGTGGTGGAGTCACCATCCCTGGATGTGTTTTCAAAAAGACTGGATATGACACTTGGTGCCATGGTTTTGAGGTGTTAGGGCATGGGTTGGACTCAATGATCTTGAGGGTCTCTTCCAACCTAGTGATTCTGTGATATGCATAGGCTCAAGAGTTAGAAAAGTAAGAGTTGAGGTGAGCTGGCAAGAAAAACCTTCCATTTTCATGGAAGAGAGTGGGTTTTTGGTGGGTGTTAAATTCCCTTTGCCATGGAGAGCTAGCTTTTCAAGCCATTCTATGTCCCCAGCTAAAGAGAAACATATGCAGTTCCAGCTGTGGAAATTATCATGCAGTAAACAAGTCTCAAATGACTTTGCTACTTCATTTTGTAGTTATAATTTTGGAAGCATATCACAGCAAAGACCTTCATCTAGGGCTACATTCAAATCAAGTTTTGAGTTTTGAAATTGAAGTTTGTTGTGAAATCCCCAACCATTTAAAAATAAATGCCCCTGGAGAATTTAGCAGCAAAATGAAAAATGAAAATTTTATGTTAAGCAGTTCATTCAGAAGATAACAAAGAGTAGGGATGAAACAGTTGTTTCTTAACTACAAAACAGTCTATTCACAAGATGTGAAGACACTAAAGTAAAAGTAAAAGTAAGAATGCATTTATACCAGGAGCAGGCATGTGCATCTCTCTTGCTGTGTATTGTTAAAATGATACCACATACATGAGCTTACTCAGAGCTCCTCATTCTCTGCTTGTGTAGACAAATGCTCTGGATCTGCTTGAGTTTTCTGGCATCAACTCTGACTGAAGTTCCTTACTCATGAAATTTCAGGAGGTACTCATGGGCTTTATCTGATTTCTGTGGGACCAAGGCAGAGCATGAAACTATTGCCCATCCCTTGACCAATTGTCTGCTGCATTCAGCAAAATATAAACAAGTGTTTTATTCTGCTGGATGTGGAGAAGATTTAAGCACAATGCTTAAGGGCATTCTCAAGACTTGGGCAGAAAAGAAATGGAGTTTCAGAGGAGGGTACATGTGAAAACCTGTGCAGGGCTCTTCTGTCTCCCAGAGCTGCCTGTGGTCACCTCCAGCAGTACATGTCAAAGCACAGCTTTTCCAGCTGTAACAGCACCCCAGCTACAACTGTTTTTGTAAAATATCCAGTCCTTTTCCCTAATGCCCTCTAATCCCAAACACTTGAAAGTATACAGGAAACTTATGCTGAATCAATACCTTATGAATAAGGAAGCTTTTCTTATAGAGCTCTTGATAGAAATGAGTGTTTGGCTCTTTTATTGAACAAAGTGTACTTGTGCAGCAGCTTCATCTCTAAATGGCATTTTTAGCTGCAGCTACTAGAAACATAAATGGCAAAACCCCATGCTCTGTTGTGAAGACCATTTTGAAAATAAAACTTGTCTTGTGCTCATATACCAAGTAATAGTGATAATAAAAAAGCTGTTCAGAAAGTGCTACTACTTGAATTAGGCCTGTCTTCATCTTGTTAAAATAAATGTATTTATTAAGTATGCATATCTTTATCTCTTATGTAATGAGAAGAACAGAGGCATATCACAGATCTGCAGTGTCTTTTGTGCTCTACAAATTCGATGCGACAGTCACCAGACAAAAAGTGATTTATTCTGTGTCTTGTAATGGGTGGAATAATTAGCAGTGATGGCATCCATCACTTCTACAACATGCTTATCTTAAAACTTTTCCACTGATTCAAGAGAAGAGCAGGAACAGAACAATAAAAGTCAGTTACGTACTTGGTCCTTTAACTTGGTGTGCTTTGGACACCTGATTAATGGGTCTCTACAGCTTGAACGAAGTGTCACTTAGTAATGTGGACACAGTCTGGCTTCAGTCTGTGAGAAATTATTTCAGCAAGGCTGAGAATGAGAGAAAATAAGCGCCACAACTGTCCATGGGATATTAAGGCTGTTAAAGCAGTTTCAATTCTTCTCTCTGCACAGACACTTCATTCACTGGGAGCATAAATAGCTAAAGATTTTGGAAAAGTTTCCTGTCATTGTAAAGCATGTGATCTTGGATTTGAAGGAGGAGATGGCGTCTTAACAAATTAGTACATGAGTAAATCATTGCTCAATTCTGGTGTAACTTACCTCTGATTTACAACACCTGTTTGCTCCTCCAAAAGTTCAAGCTTTTGGAAGTGAGACCGATTGGGAATCTGTCTCTGACTCCATGCACTTCTCTTTTACTCTCCAGGCACAAACAAGCATTTGGGGTTACTCTATCTCTCTCTTCTTTTTTTCCTTTTTTTTTTTTTAACCAGCTGATGCAAAGCTGCTTGCCATCAAACTGCATGGAAGTGGCAATTCAGTGCAGTAGTTTCCTCTGACAACAATTTGGGAGCAAATGTAATGTTGCATTAGATATGGGGCATGCCCTAGTGTACCCCACGCTCCTGTGCATCTTCCTGCAGCTTTTTGCTTGTTTTCTGCCATCAGTAGTCTTCTGTTAAAAAATAAAGTTTATTTGCTAGCTTTGTTGGTTTTGAAAAATAGGGAAGCGGTAATTAAGTACAAGACATGGAGAAAATGGCCCTCAGAAAGCAACTGTATAAATCGAAATCAGTGGGATTAGTCTTTTTTTCTTCATTGAAAGTAAAATTCAATGCCACATTACAAGTATTGGCAATGTCTGGGAAGGATTAGGTACAAGATCCGTGTGTAGCCTAAGTGCAGTATGAAATTGGCTGGCTAACAATAATTACAAGGTTAAAAGAGGGAAGGAGATAATTTTCTGGATATAAATAATATTTTTAATTATGCAAAGTAAAGTTTGTATCTTTGGCTTCCTCACCTAAGATAGTTCCCTTAATACTGATGTCTTCCTCNGGCTTCCTCACCTAAGATAGTTCCCTTAATACTGATGTCTTCCTCAGCACAGTTTGATGCTTCATCATTTGGTGTGAGGTGAAGGAGGGAAGAGTTGGTTACCATGAGTAAACCACATCAGATCCACAGATTTTGAATATTTTCCACAAGTAGATCTCAGATTAAGGATGGGGAACTTCCATGCTTGCTCTCTAGGAAAATAAAAGTAATTTTCAGGAATATCTGTGAGATCTCAGAGGAGGAAGTAGATTTATTTCCAAAGCCCACCACCAGTTCTGTCCAAAGAATGCACTCAGAAGAGGAGGAGACAATGGTACAGGTCATCTAGAAACCATTATATATTGATATGAGCCAGTACTGGAGAACTGAGCCTGGAAAATCACAGTACCTGCTTGCAAAGGAAGGAACACAAGGAAAGTATTTTGTTCACTCCTATTAAAATTGTACAATTGCTTGTATGATTTGGGACTTATTTCCATTCTAATCCAAGCAGAACAATAATTCCTTTCAAACAAGAATATTTCTGTCTGCTATAAGTCAAGTCACATTCAGATGAAGAAAGAAAATTTTTTTTAGTTCTGTTGTCCTTGAAAAACAATGGCCTTTAATTAAAGATCGATATTTCTGTGAAATACAAAATGGCTTAATAAAATATCAAACTTTTCTATTGATCATTGAAATTCAAAGCACTCTGAATTCTGGCAGTAGTGCAGAAAGAACTGTAATATAAATAAGTAGATAATGTCTGTCACTGCTCTGGTGCATTCTTT
>WAAG01073737.1:1723-31097 GCA_013390105.1 Tichodroma muraria
ATTATTTATTTATTTATTTATTTATTTATTTATTTATTTATTTATTTATCCATTCATTCATTCATTTATCTGCTTATTTTTTTTATCTCCTATGAAGGGGAGAGATCCCTCAGTGCAACCTGCTCCCTGCTACTCATGCTGTGAAATTCAGCCTCAGTGACACAATTCGTCTCTTTCTGTCAGTGTCAGGAAGAATTAAAACATTTTCAAGCTGGTAAACACTAAAGCAAAGGATCTCAGACCATGCAATCCTAGGTTCTTGCTGATATAACACCTACAGTAAATTCTGAGTTTTTTAATAGGGGTTTGGAGGATTTTTTCCTTCAGAATATTTATCTTGTTCAGAGTTCACATATCAGATTATAACTGACATTGTAATTTGTACATTAACAGTTCAGGGTCTTCTGATTCTGAATATTACTTTAATAAATTATTTTTCTTCCAGTTTCTCCAAAGAACTCCTGGTGAGGAATGGCAGGAACAGCAGGAATTCCCTGCTGGAAAGGATCTGAATATGCATCCCCCTGCTAAGAGCTGGCATCGATTTGCCATTTGCAGATATGAACTCTGCAAAAAGATGGGCAGGAGGAAAAGGCAACGTCCTACACTTGCTCTGACACCTTTGCTGCAGAAAGACGTTTTGGATTGCAGCAGAAAGACATTTTGGATTGTGGCAGATGGGCATTCTGGATTGCAGCAGAAGAACATTTTGAATTGCTGCAGAAGGACATTTTGGATTGCTGGAGGAGAACATTTTGGATTGCTGCAGAAGGACATTTTGGTTTGCAGCAGATGAACATTTTGGATTGCTGGAGAAGAACATTTTGGATTGCTGGAGAATGACATTCTGGATTGCAGCAGAAGCATT
The DNA here is from genome assembly GCA_013390105.1 of Tichodroma muraria. Classification (NCBI taxonomy): domain Eukaryota; kingdom Metazoa; phylum Chordata; class Aves; order Passeriformes; family Sittidae; genus Tichodroma; species Tichodroma muraria. The sequence continues at coordinate 2,592 of WAAG01073737.1, forward strand.
TTGGATTGCTGGAGAAGAACATTTTGGATTGCTGGAGAATGACATTCTGGATTGCAGCAGAAGCATTTTGGATTGCTGGAGAAGAACATTTTGCATTGCTGGAGAAGGACATTTTGGATTGCAGGAAGGAGAAGTGGTGCCTGAGGCCCTGTCAGTGCCTCCCACAGCAGCAAATACATCCTGGCTCATTCCTTGCACAAGGCAAGCAGCCCCTGGGGGATTTTGCACCCCTCGCCCGAGATCTTTCCACAAACAGGACTTTTTGATGCCTCTGCAGAGGTCTGAGCCTTGAAACGTGTAGTTTGTTGTTATTGTTATTAAGTTAATTCTTTGTTGTTAATCCTGTGGTGGGTGGACACTGGCTGGGTGGGCAGCCATGCCATTCTGAGACTTCTTTCTTCAACTGGGCAGGGGAGAGAAAAGGTTCATGAGCTGGGATAAGGACAGAGACACATCAGTCACCAAATGCAGTCACAGGCAAAGCAGACTCAAAGTCAGGGATGTTAATTGAATTTATTATCAACAAACTCAGAGCAGGATAGTGAGAAGTAAAATAAACCTTATAAACGCCTTCCCCCCATCCCTCTCTCTTTCCCAGCTCTACCTCCTCCCCACCAGAGGTGCAGGGAGATGGAAATGGGGGTTATGGTCATTCACATGCTGTTCCTGTCACATTTTAGGGAGAGGAGCCAGAGTCCTTCCCCTGCCCCATGGTGGGGTCCCTCCCACAGGAGACATTTTGATGTCTCCCCGTGAGATCTATTATCTCCTCGCTGATCTCCACGTGAGATCTATTATCTGCCTCATAGTGATGGAAAAAAATATTCCTGCCTTTCACAATCACACAGAAGGTGAGGCAGGAATGACTAAACATGACCATGCCAGAGGGGGCTGAATCACAGATTTATGGCAAAGGATGCTTCAGTCACCCAGGCCAAGAGGGGATCTTGCCCATGGGGCAGAGGGGCTGAGGGTGACTCGAGCTGCCTCACTCTCTGAGAGCCCTGCTGGATGCTGGGACTGGCCTGCTCTTGAACAAACACTGCTGAGGAGGAGTTATGACCTTTTCATCTGCTGTTTTGTCTCCCACATAACATTACTGTAGGCTGTGCTTATGTCTGTTCATTTTTTTCTTCTTGACAGATGGTCTGATACAGCCCTTAATTCTTGACAGCAAAGGAGCAATATATATTTCTCTGACTTTCCTCTTTTTCTTAATTTATTTTTACAGTACTTCAGAGTCCCAGAAGTATTATTGTAAAATTTGTTTAAATGGTACCCCTGAAATCCCAAGAATTAAAGTCAGTTGAAGGAGAATATATGTGATATTTTATTACTAAGTTAAGGAGTCCCTCCCAGGTTAAGCAATCTGTTTCATTAATATGCTGCTTCTGCATCTTCATTCTTTTCTGACTCTGTTGCAGCTCAATAAGATGTTTCTATCTGTCAGTTAATTCTTCCAAGATCCTCTCCTTCTTTCTATTTTGGCATGTAAATGTAAATTATCTTGCTAGTGGGGTTTGAATAACTTTTAGTTCAAATTTTAGAATTAGGATTTAAAAGTTTAAATGTGGTGATAGGACGGGGGGAATGGTTTTAAACTTAAAGAGAGGAGGTGTAGACTAGAAGCTAGGGAAAAATTCTCCCCTGTGAGGGTGGTGAGGCACTGGAACTGCTTCCCAGAGAAGCTGTGGCTGCCCCTGGATCCCTGGAAGTGTCCAAGGCCAGGCTGGATGGGGCTTGGAGCAACCTGAGATAGTGGGAGGTGTCCCTGCCCGTGGCAGGGAGTGGAACAAGACGAGGTTTTGATGTCCCTTCCAACCCAAACCTTTCTATGATTTCATGCCCCTTGTCCCTGAGTTTTTCCAAGGGTCATTCCCACCACACAGTTCCCCTTTGAGGGCTTTGTGGCTTTGTTAACTCATGGTTTTAAACCACTCAGAACGTGCTACAAACTCTGTGGACTCTGCTAAAACACGAATGAGTCCAGTACTGGTTGCACAGGATGGGCATTCAAGCATCACCTCAGGTAAAGCTCTTGTCTGGTGCTAGAGCACGCTGCACTGTCAATTAGTGCAGCTGGAAGCACTCGCCAGTGCTGGCTCGTCCCCTTGAGCTGGGAAAGGAAAGCAGCTGGATCAATACATTTGACATATTTCCCATTACCACAGAAAGGTCAGAGCCACTGTTGGCCCTCGTGAATTCCTGTGCGCCAGGCTGACAGAGCAGCAAAGTGTGGGGAGCAGACACGGGAGGTCTTCAGCTCAGCAAAATGAGCTCATCAGGAGGGCAACAGGGAGTGGCTAAAAATGAGCCACTCATTTTTTAGAAAAAAAAACATAAACCCAGCTTTGAGTGATGTCCACAGAAATTCAGCTTCCAATTTATGTCGTGTTTTGCTTCAGTGTCTGCATCACATCTGAACGCTCCTGAAGTCAGGATTTTTTTTTTTTCTGGCTGGAGAAACCTTAAATACACATCAACTCTTTTCCTTTTTTCGTGGTGGGAGGTAGAAAACCAATAATATTTAGGCTAAGGAGCCTAATTCCTATCAATTTACTTGAACTCCTGCTCTCAAGTACCTCTTGGTGCCGGTTTCTTTCTCAGTGTCTCTCTTGTCACAAAGAGCCCAGAACTGACCCCAGGATTTGAGGTGTGGCCTCAGCAGTGCCCAGCACAGAGGGACAATCCCTGCCCTGGTCCTGCTGGCCACTCTGCTGCTGGCACAGGCCAGGTGTCATTGGCTGCCTTGGGCAGCTGGGCACTCCTGGGCTCGTGTTCAGCCCCACACCCAGTAAAGGATGGAGGTTCTCCCCAGCCCTCCTTTTGTTGTTGATGTACTTACAGAAAACTCTCCTTTTATTCCTGAGTTACACACAAAACTCTCTGTTGTCCCAGGCCTATCTTCTTTTTTTTTTTTTTTAATTTTCTATCTTTTCCTTGCTTTGAATTTTGTGAGCCCCAGGCACTGGCCTTGTTTTTGTGCTGCTTCTCTGACAGTCTGCTGGGATCACTGGAAAGACGTTAAGAACAATTTAACTACATAAGTTTCCACCTGCTGTGCAGAAATGAAGCCTTAAATTTGCTTTTTTCAAAGACAGCATAAATTCTGGAGCCCTGTAACTAAACCCCATTTTTGTGGGATGGTTTTGTGTTTGGGTTTCTCATGGGTCTCACACGTCTGAGGCAGAGGAGAGTGAGGAACCAGGGATCTCTCAGACTGAATGAGAGTGTTTGCAGCTGAGAGGGGAAATGTAGTTCTCTTTTCTTTTGAGGTATTATGAAATATCCTGCTGTGATTGCTGTGTCTTTTATCTCAAACTGCCTCACCCTAGCTCTTAAAGATGAGAGGTTTTCATAGGTGCACTGATCATGAGCATGAATTTGTGATGATGCCCGAAATACAATAAGAGGAAGAGTGAGGAGAGAGTAATAAAAGAAAGCATAAATAAAAATAAAGGTGAGTATAAAGTATTTTAAGTGGCAAATTCTCAGTGAGGGGATAAGGGGGTCACTTCCCTGCAAAAATGTTGGTTAATATAATGAGCTTAGTAAATTGTTGTGGTATTGCTGGGTGTGATGCTGCTGCTGGGTATTCCCTGTGCAGATATCCTGGGATTGTATTGCAGACCAGAGCCAGTCAGGGCAAATTTTTATTAGACCTTCATTAGGTTTAATCATCTTTAGCTTTCTATGAGCAGAATATCTGTGATTTTTAGTGGAAATTATACCCCTGCGAGGACATTCAGTAAACCTGCACCCATCTCAACAGTTTAATACCTCTGAGGTATGTCCTGTCTCCTTAAAATTGTCCACAGAATGAAGAGTGAACACAAATCACTGCTCCTAGCAAGAGAACAAAACAGCTTCCTCTGGAAGGCTTCAGAGTGGATGGCTTGGATTGCTTTGTTCATGCACTCACCTTCTTGTCCTAATTTTGGAAAGGAATTGAGGCAAAATCAAGCGGAATCAACACGGTGAATAAATAATGCCTTGTCTTTATATAGCTTTTCCTATACCCCAGTCCCAGAGTCCTCGTGGCAGTGCTATTCCAGGCACTTGCACCTTATGTAACAGAGCTGTCCTACCGCTGACTTTGAAATGGATTGCTCTTGGCCTTCAAACATCTCCTGACAGTGCACGCCACGGATCCTCAGCTGCTTCTTCCAGCAAGTTTTACTGCTTGCTTGTGGTTTAGATTTAAATGTGCAAAGGGAAACCTGAAGTTCTCCTTTTTCCAGGTGAGTTTGAGCTGGCAGATGCATCTCAACAGCAGAAAAACGGTGGAATGAGAGACTTTCTCCCCCCACACATATTATTTTCCTACTGCATCATCAATAATGTCCTGCACAAAATGAGGGAAGAGAATTAAATTCACAATTCTGTGTAGTTTGCCACTTACTTTGTTGGATTGATAGCACAGATGATTGAAATGACTCATCCAGCTTTTCATCCTGTGTTGTTTAAGGAGAGGATAAAGCACTTCCAAGGTGCAATTCATATTATCCAATAAAGGGTGCCCAAGAGTGAAAAACTCTCTGTTCTACAGGTGATGTGCTGTGTCTGTCACATCTATAAAGTGAAATATTCTTAAGTTTAATTTTATTTATCTCCATTATATGGAAAACAGCTTTCCTTCTGAATAATAGTCATAAGTTTTCGATATAAAGACTTTTCTCAACACAAGTCTGATCCAAAAAGTGGCATTTTCCAAGGTCATGTTTGTAGAATCTTAAGGAAAAGAAAAAGTGTTCATATTAACTTACTGTATTTATTTGATAATTTAAGTTTTGCACTTAAATTGTTTTTTTAATAAAATGGCTCAGTTTAGTTCTTAATATAACACAGATCACAAGTCACCCGGAAATCTTGAAAGCGAGAGGTTTTCTTTTACCACTTTATGTTTCACATGGCACAGGAAAGAACACAGTGTTCATCTGGAAGCAGGAGAGCTTGTGTCTGATCATACCCAGCTATTTAAAAACTGGTTCTTATTATACTGAAAAATATTGCATGCATTTATTAATTTTTTTCTTATTATTCTTCCAAGCTGAGGTAAACGATTTATTGATGTGCCATAAATCATTCTGTTCCACATCTTAATGTGTCAAAAGAAAACATATTGGGTGACAAGAATCAAGCCTCCGTTTAACTCAAGGACATATTCGCTGTGTTCCTCACAAATACCATATTGTAAATATGGAATTATAAAAGAAGTTTAGCCTGAAAACCAAAATACTCTACAAGGTCATTTCAGGATTTTTTTTTTCCCCTACTGTTCCTGTGAGGGACCATTTTTATCATATGGTCTAAACACTGAGCCCAAAGTGAAATGTTCTGTGTAGTAACAAGTGGGGTGAACACAATTAGTCTCCTCTTTCATGTGAAAACAAATATGACTGAGAAATGCAGCACAAAAACACTTGTGAGCTGGCATAGACTAATTAGGGAATCAATTTTAAGTAACATGACTGATGAAGGCAAAGAAGAAACATCTGTGTGACACGCTGGGAAAGACTGGAAGCTAATCATATTTACCCACAGACAGAGGGGAAATTTAGATATTTATTTGTTTTATTCATGCTAAACCTTCAAACTGAATGATGTTAAATTTTAAAACCTGTTTCCAGGGTTGGCTTGAGCAAAGCTAGTGATAGCCAAAGGTATTATTATCTCATCCCTCTTCCTGGGATGGCTCTGTGCCATCCAAAACACCTCAATCCCAAGGAATATCCACTCATGACCTCAGGATCAGCCCAGTCCTGGAGCTGAAAGGATGAAGTGACCACATTCATTTGGGAGGAAGCACCGAATTCGGTCCTCTATGTATTAGCAATGATACCTTACTTATTTTAAAGCCCAGATAAAGCTCTCTGGCTTATCTTACTATTTCCTCCAGTGCTTACAGTCTGTGGATCCTTCTCTCACACCCAGTGGTGAGGGATTTGTTACTGTAAGCTCAGTGCCGTGGTGTTGCTATCTAACCAAAACCTCATCACATTTTAGTTTCTTTTCCTCTAAATGTATCAACTTCAATTCAAGCTCGGCAATTAGAACTTTGCAGGTGTTCTGGATATTTGCTGTCTGCCACAAAGAAACTTGCCCTGGTTGTGATGCACGCACTAAAGGCTGGATTTGTGTGACAAAGGGAAAGGTGACACGGCTCACTTGCTCCAGACATACGAGACCACAAACAGAAGCAGATAAAATTACAATGTCCCACAGTGTCCAGAGGTCTGGTCTGTGGCTTTTGCCAGCATCATGAAGAGCCTCTCATATAATCCACAGGATATGTGTGGCATAGGGATACTGTTGGCAACAAGAGTAGGAGCAGTTTGGTATTTGTGATTTTGAGTTTCTCACCGAAAGCCAGCTCTTCCTCAACAGATCTCCCCAATAAAGTGAGTGCCACAAGAGAGATATCTCTCTTCATCTGCTCAGAGAGATATTCCCTCTGCATTATGTCCTGAAAAACCTAAAAATGTGTTCACCACCTCTCAGAAGTTTTCTCCAGAGCAGCAACTGCTCTGATCATCCCCGTTACTACATCCCCGACTCTCAGGTTCCAGTCAGGGAAGAAAAATCGTATTTGCTTGCACATTTTGGAGCTTTAAAAAAGTTACTGCTGTGGGAGACATCCAAGAGGAAGAACATTCAGCTTGTCTGACCTGTTTGCCATGGACCACATCAGTCCAATTCCTTTGGTATTCGTCATGTCTAATTTTTTTATGAATTCTTTATCAGCTCCTTTCAGCCAGGATTCAAACTTCCTCTCTCTGCCTTCCTTTGCTGCATGTAAAACTCCATTTCATTTCCCTTTCTGGGCAGGGAAGATAAAGTGATTCAGAACTGGGCAGTGATTGTTTGGGGCCAGCTAAAAGCCCCACAGAGAGGCTGGCTGGCAAACACCAAGTAATATATGGATTTGGTAGGAGCTTTTTGTCTATTAGTTGTGGGTTTCATGAGGAAAATTGAGTTACCTGGAAAAAAATCATAGTTCAGACTGAAAGAGGGGAAATTCAGGTGAGGAAGAAATTGTTCCCTGTGAGGGTGGGGAGGCCCTGGCACAGCGTGCCCAGAGCAGCTGTGGCTGCCCCTGGATCCCTGGAAGTGTCCAAGGCCAGGCTGGACAGGGCTTGGATCACCCTGGGATAGTGGAGGGTGTCCCTGCCCGTGGCAAGGGTGGAACTGGATGGACTTTAAGATCCCTTCCAACCCAAAACATTCCAGGATTCTGTGATTCTGTGGTTCATTATTCTAATGGTGGATTTAAGGCTGTAGTGGTTTCACGTCTACTAATTTACTAATTTGAACTTTTCTGGCTAATGTACTAAAAATTTCATGGGTTTGCACTAAGTGGCAGTGTGCCTTCTTTTCAAACCGGAAAACCAAAAAGGAAGAAAACCAAAAAGGAAGAATGTTCAAAAAAGCGTACTTATGCTTTTCATTGGTTTAACCATTTGTCAATATTAAAAAAAATGGCCAATCAGGGCCAAACCAAGACCAAGGGTGCTGGCATTACTTAGTGTGCAGAGCACTCATACCCTGGAGTTGTAGCTGATTGCTCAATCCTTTTCCTCATCACTTCTTTCTCCCCTCCAAGATCCATTTAATTCCAGGACTTGAGAAGCCTGTAGGCAGAGAGAATGAGAAAAAGGAGAAAAAGGGGAAATGGAGTCAGAGAAAAGCTGTGAGGAGAGGGGGTTCATGTGGTGTGATTTGGATTCCAGACCGAAGGTGAAAGAAGGAAGCTTGAATGAAGTCAAACCCAGCACAGAGGGGTTTGATCAGCTCTGGCTTGTCATACCAGATAGGGAGAAATGGTGCTGCAATGTTTTACCAGAAGAAAAGTTCCCTGAAAGGGCTTTGAGAGTTGAGGAAATTAAAGATTAATAAAGACGGAACCGGCAGTGATGAGGGACAGCAAATATCTACATCTGGGCTTAGTGGAACTGGACAGTTGGATGGAATTCAGAGATTTTTGAGGTGTGGGAGAGCAACTGGATTTGGCAAAGCGTCCCTGTGAAATGGCAGATTAATGGAGGAGAGGTTGATCTTCACACAGTCCATGTGACAAAGTTGAAGACAAAACCAGGAGAGCTTAGACAAGATTACATTTGACGGTGACAGTCACCCTAAACCACCAAGGAGTTCAGCCTGTCTCCCTCAGATGAATTGTGAATCCTGATAAGCCCATGTGTATACTTCAAACAGACTGAAACCCAGTGTAACTAAACCCATATCAAATTGCAGGCTGGTGCAAGGTTATTCCAGTTAAAACATTCAGAGGGGAAACATTAAAATGTGCTGAAAAAATGAGCCAGAAAAAAAAGAATTATATTTAAAAAAAAAATCCCTGTATATGGGCTAAATCAGTCTCCTAAAACCATCTCCAGGAGGCTGAAGACTGATTTCTCTGCTGTTGAGACATAAAAGTCAGAGCACAGAGGAGTGACATAATTCCTAAGAAAGCATTGGCACAAATCAGACAGCCTTGCTGTACTATTTGCTGTCTCCACTACACTCATTTCTTCCTTATTCTCAAGAATGAACTGAGATTGTAAAATATTCCAGGTCTTAGTTGCACTTGGTTTATTGTGTGTGTCTGTAAAATACCTTTTTTTTTTTATTTTATTTTTTTTCTCATTGTGTGTGGGTTGAAGGGGAAAAGAAATATTTAGTGACGGGTTCTTCAGACCATTTAAACACCTGCTTTGTCTCTCCCTAGATTTATTATTTATTATTTCTTCCCCTTTTCAATGAGTTTAATGATATGGTACCATACCAAATTTTATTCTGATGCATTATTTCTCTTTGAGTGTCTTGAGTAGGTAAAGATGTTAATAGGGAACAAAGTCTATCTCACAAGGACAGGAAATGAAGAACATTCATTCCCTCTGTTTCTTCCCCTTAGAAAGTTGTGCAGAATTACTTTCCTTAAATGGGAACAGAGACTGAAAACCCTGCCAAAAGCCCAAGCTCAAAGCTAAATATTAGTGTCAGAGCACAAGTAAGGAAAACACTTCTAATTTTATAGTGCCTTTCATCCAAGTGTTTCAAAACGTCCCCCAGATATCCATCAAGACTTTCTGAGGGATTTTTTCATAGGTCAAGCACGTCAATACAAATTTCCCATCACAGTGTAAGAGGCGAAAAGCCACTAGAATGGAAAAAAGGCTTTCTGTGGTTTGTTCTAACAGGTGAGAAAGAGAAATCAAAATAAAAGAGTTCAATTATTTTTGTAATAATGGGGGGTTTTATGCTTGTGTGTGTGTTTAAGGGGATGTTCGGTGAGAAATCCATTAAAAAAAAACAAACAAGAAAACTGGATTCAGAATTAACCTTTTCAGCCATCCCTTTGAAATAAAACTGGTGGGGTTTAAATAAATAAACTTTATTTAAAGTTTATTTTATAGCCCCTTGGAATAGCAGATTAAATGATGCCAAAATCAGATGTGATGAAATTTGTTCATGCTCTTTCCTCATCCTGGTTCTGGCAGTTACTCAGACTCTGTGGCCAAAGTTTTTTGCCTATCCCTTTGCTTGTGCAGATTTTTCCTTAACCAGATTTATTCCAGCTGATGCCACGACATTCATATTTTCCATGAGATGCTTTTTCCAACCAGATTCCCTTTGGGTGTGGAGGGTTGAACGTAAGGATACAAACAGTTTACTCTGCTGGTGTGGAGGTACTCTCCAGAGTAACCTATGAGTAGAATGGAGAACACAAATCAAAATTCAAACAGTCAAAATAAACCCGAATTTTGGGTGACCTCCTGATTGGTGTAGTTTCTAAATCAGCTGTACATTTATATTCTGTGGTGTGAGCTCAGTGTCCAAAGGGATTTTCCCACCTATTTCGAAACAGAAGTCAGATTTAGAGGGAGCCGTGTAAAAGCTAAGAGAGCTTGAAGGCAGAAAAATTTCTTTCCATTGCAAAACTTAAAACAAAAGGCAGGGAGGCTGGAAGAAATCTTTAGTATGCAGAAACGTATAACACTATAGATGAGGTTATTACTCTGACAATTGGAAGGAGAGTTCCAATAAAACTTTGCAATTTAAGGCATTTTCTTGTATTCCAATTGATTTCTTGGGGAACAAGTTTATGGGAACTATATGCAAATGACACTTGAAAATTCGGGGGGTTTTATTTTTTATTTTTTCAAAACCCAGTTTCTAGAAAGCTTTAACAGTGACACAGGTGTTGTTTAAAAAAACTAAGCCCTAATTATCTGAGATTTGGAGAGTTACTAATGATTCGCAGAGCGAATGAGAAGCAATTTGGTCGTGCTCTGTTAATGTGTGAAGTGATTTATAAGGGGAGCAGTAATGAATGTTGTCACTTCTAAACAAAACAAAGCACTTGTAATGAACATTGATCTGTCCTTTTTTTTTCTCCCTAGAATTTAGATGGATTAAGATTGCAACATCAGCAAGTTTAACTAACTTGAGTTAACTCTGCCAGCTACAAAACCTTCTTCAAAGATATTTCATTCTACATAAACCAGACTTTTTTATTTTTGCTTCATAATATATTTCAACTTTGATCCACCTAAAGGCAAGCACATATTCAAATAAAGCAAAATAAACTAGGAATTAACATTATCAATTTTTAATATTTATATCCTCTTACTCAAGATGACAACCAGACTATAATTTTGTTTTATTCCTTTTTTTAATAAAGAACACCATCTCCTTGATTAGAGGAAAATTAATAGAAGTTTATAGCCACAAGCCATGCAATTTCAGCCAAATTATTCTGCAGTCACTTCTTGATTACCTGTGGATTCATTTTCCTGTTTAATGTGGCAAAAACTTCCCATAGGATCATAGAATATCCTGCAGGACTTCTTTCAGTGCAGCCCCCTATTTATTTATTGTTAATGTCTCTTTGCCATCCAAAAATGTTTGAATAATGGAAGCAACAGTTTTTTTAGTAAACATTGTATTCTTGGTTAAAAAAGGTAGAACAAATTTTAGGTATTGCAAAGATAATCAATGAATGTACAAATACCCTCATGAGATACAGAAATTAATTTACAAAATTAGGTGTGCTAAATATGTGCTAAAAATATTGACTAAATAAAAGAGACTTTGTCTCTTACAAAAGATCAAATGATGACATTTGCTTACTAATCTTTCATTTTTCAATTAAACATGGGCAGAATATATTGGACCAATATCCTATTCCCTATCTCTTGATCTCAGAGAGAAAATAGATTCTTTGGTTTCTACAAGGGGACATCTCAGATGAACTCTCCCAGGAAAAGAATTCAGGTGTCTGAGAAGTCTGGGAGGATAAAAGAACAAACAATTTGTCTGTAGATTCCAGTGCTTTTTTATTTTTTCCTACTAAATATTCCCCTCCCTCTCCCTGGGAACAGGATGGTGATATCCAATTCTCTTTTGGTGGCCACAGCAGATAAACCATTCCAAGGAGTATAAAAACAAGTAAATTATTTGGATCATCACACCTGGGTCTTGATCCTGTGCTGTGACCCAGCATGAGGAGCTAGGAACTACTCCATATCCAAACAAATTGACAATTTTATCCAAATAAACAGCACACCAACATCTGTATAGAGAGCTGAAAGTCATCCAGAGAAAAAGCAAACAAACTGCACTAATTTCTCTGGCTGTCAAAAGGCACTTGACAGAATTAACCAAAATTAGTGTGGATATCTCCAGTTTCTGAGTAAATGGGGCTTTAGTTCTCATTTTGCTTTCATAATTGGAACAAGACACGGTGAAATTGTCTGGACGCCTCTGTGTTAGAAATAAATTAGTTCCCCTTCATAGTCTCTTAAGAAGAGGGACTTAGCAAAGCCTTCTGCTTTCTGCTTATTTACTGAGGTTCTGCAATTAAATACAACTTGCTAAATAGCGAGAATACAAATGGAGAATTTAATCTCTGAGGAGCTGCCTTCAGGCACAGACAATAATTCAGCTGCACACACCCATTTGCATTTCATCAGGCTGGAACATCAGAGTTCTACCACAACATAAGCAAATGTGGCTTGGACTAAAAGGAGTGCCATGAGGAGAGAGTTCCAGATTCCCAGGTGGCTGGGACCATCTGAAATGACCTAATTCTGCTCAGGGTCCTCCTTGAGGGGATCACAAGCCCCACTTTGACTGAAATGCCCAAAGATTCTCCTCCAAAAAGAGGCATCAGGCTTGCTGAAGATGGATTGACGCAAAGGAAGTGATGGAAGCATGGACTGGATGTTGGAACAAGTTGTTCAGTGCTCAAATCCAGACTGACCACCAGCTCTGCAGGAGCAAACACTAGACAGGGGAGTTTTAACCAAATCTACCCCCATGTGCTTCTCCCCACCTCAAAATCCAAATTTTCCATGTCAGATAGGAATGATCTATATAGGAACATTCCTCAGCGGGTCTCCAACCCTTCTTCTAAAGGCTTCCTTTTCTTTTTCTTATTTTTCTTCATATTTGTATCCTGATTTCCCTCACCTCAAAATCTTAAGGATAATGGATTATCTTCTAGTAACTCCCATATTATTTTGCTCTCTCTGTCCCCTTAACTTCACTGATGTCTCAGTTCATTTCACTCAGCCTGTTGGGGCTGATCTCCCTGAAAATCCTTTTCTCTGCATCCCGTCCCACCTTTTAGCTTTCCTGGGGTTCCCATCCCATAAACACCAAAAAGCCTTTCAATTTCCCATCAGCATTTGGAACAGCACTATCATCTCGCCTGAAAAAATAAGTTGAGGAATAGTTCTTATCCATCCAAATAAGGAATAGTTCTTATCCATCCAAAGGCATGAAATAAACTTTACACTCAGGAGCTTTAATTTTGAAGTTCGTTAGACACACCTTGTTTCCTTGAAATTCATCTTGATTTATAAACACAAGGGGCACCCATCGTGGTGAAACAGGGATCTCACACATCACTTCTCATACCCTTAACCATGGGGGTTTTTTTTGTTCCAAAAGACCCTGATTTTGTTTATTTACTTTATTTTTTGCTTTGTTCATTTGTCTTTACGGAAAGCAACAAATAATACTCTTTTGCTCTGGGAAGGTAATAATTCTTCAGGACAGTCTTTTGAGTATTCATATTTGTCAGAAAGCAAAATAATTTTTCACATAGTTAATAAAACAAAGAACTTAGAGGTCAAGAGTCGAACATCCATTGATGTTCTAATATTCTATTTCTTTATTGCCTTTGTTTGCAGTGAGGGAACAAAATTACAATGACTGGAATTTTTTTAATAAAATTGGATTGTAGTGTTGGCAGATTGATGACTCTGGGCACTCAAAGTCCTTGAACAAACCCTCAAATAAGAAATGCTGAAAGGAGACCCTCTTCTATTAAAGTCAAACTAAATTTTAATGATGGGTTCCCAAGCCCAGAATTTCAGCGTGTTCTAAGTGTTCTTCAAAGAGATTTGATGATGCACTCCAAACCTTGACTTCGACAGAAAGAAAAGTTTTGTCTCTTGTCCATGTTTCCTCCATGAGTTTCTTTTGGTGGTTTGTTTGCCTTCTCACTTGTCTTCCTTTAAAATATGAAAAATCCAGTCTTAAAAACTCCTGCAAAGTTTTTTCTCTTCTTTCTCACTTCTTTCCACCATCCCTTCCAATGAATTCTTGTGACAGTCAGTTCACCCAGTAATCACCTGCACAGTTGAGGTGTTGGCTCCCTTGTTCCCTCCTAAATTTCCTTTTTTTTTTTTTNTGTAGGGAAAATAAATGGCAGGGTAAAAGTGAGAAAACTCACAGGTTGAGATAAGAACAGTATAATAATTGAAATAATAATTGTGACAAAAAAAACAGTAATAACAATAACCATTACCATAACAACAATAACAATAATCATACCCTTAATATAATATAATGAAAAGGGAACTAATTTTCTAAAAGAGACAGAGTGCACAATAAACCTGCAGAAAAACAAATGATGCAAATGAAAAACAATTTTTCATCACCAACCAAACCATAAGCAATGCCCAACCAGTCCCCAAGTAGCTATTCCTGGATAAATTTCCCACTAGTTTATATGCAGAGCATGATGCCACAGGGGCTGGAATACCCCTTGGGACAATTGGAATCAGAAGAGGAAAGACCTTGACTCTGTGCAAGCACTGATTAGAAATAACTAAAATATCACTGAATTATCAACCCTGTTTTTAGCACATTTCCAAAACGTAAGCTCATATTAGCAACCATGAAAAAAATGAATGCTGCTCCAAAAAAATTTCAGCACGTGGGGTTTTCACTGTGAAGGGGAGAGGAAGGGTATCTTATTCCCTAGAAGTCTTAATTCCTTTGAAGCCTTAATTCCTTATCACCTCCATTGGGGCAGACAAGAACAGAAGTTGGCTACCATCATAATGGTGTTAAATTAACAGGGATCCATGACTTTTGTACCATTTTCTCCCTTGTGTCATTGCAGAAATCCCTCCCGACCTCATGAATTCTCTTCACAGAATTCTCCACAATAAATACTGGCTACAGAAATACATTATTCACAACACCAGGTTAGATTTGATTTACTTCCTGGAACCGAATTCCTTACCAGTTCCCAGGGAGCCATAGTGATTCAAAGGAACATTCATTTTCCATTAAAAAAACTACCAGGACTTTCAAAAATCCAGCATCTCCAGTACATTCCCAAAGGCATTTCTTGGGGCTGTTCAGTGTCCCCAATTTCCAGGGAGGTCATTAAACTGGAAAGTTGTAAGTTGCTAATAAATTTTATGTTCTATGCTCTGTGAATAGAATCCAAGAGAAATTAGGATCTCTTGCAGTGACTTAATACAGACACTGTCCCACTGCAGTAAATCTTTCCTATGTACAGTGATTAGAGCTGTGATTTAGGATCATTTCAGACACCCACAGTAAATAACAAGGCTTTTCAGTGGTTGTTATGTTGTCATATATCCTGCAGCTTCCCATTCAATTCTTTCTCAGGGTTTGATTTTAGGGGACCTACAGGAGATTTTCTGGAACGGTTGACACTCTCCTTTTCCTTGTTTCTTTGTGGATCTGTGTCACAGACACATCCACACAGGCTCCAGGGCTCCCTGCCCAAACAAACCAGCAAGTCCCCTTCAAGAAAGCATCCAGAAGCCATTGGCAAGATAAACTCAGCTCCAGACAGTTGGCTCCAAGCAGTTATGGATGTGAGCCGTGTCTAATTCTGGGGCTCTCCGTCCAAAGCAATCCTTCAGTGCTATCCCAGAAAGATTTGTGCATGCCAGCACTTTTTATTTCCTAACTACAAACTTGTGAATCAAGGAATGAAGTGTGCCCTCTTGTCATCCTGTAGAGACAGAGCTCTGGAGTGTTACAACTCTGTGCCCGCACATGAACAAAACACCTGCAAAAAACTTCCAGTAATTCCATTTCAATGGCTCTCCAAACCATCTCTACCTCTCCCCACCTTCATTCCTTGCTCAAATATGGAATCACAGAATCATTGAGGTTGGGAAAACCCTCCCAGACCATCGAGTTCCAGCTGTGCCCTATGCCCAGCTTGTCCCCAGCTCACAGTACTGAGTGCCCTGTCCAGACCTTCCTTGGACACCTCCAGGGATGGGCACTCCAAACCTCCCTGGGAAGCTCCTTCCAATGTCTGACCACCCTTCCCATGGGGAAATTCCTCCTGGTGTCCACCCTGAGCCTCCCCTGGCCCAGCCTGAGGCCATTCCCTCTCCTCCTGTCCCTGTTCCCTGGGAGCAGAGCCCGACCCCAAACCTGGCTGCCCCCTCCTGTCAGGTTCTGCACAAAAACAAGTTCAGAATCAACAAATTCTTTCCTCTGCTGCCAAAAACTTCAGAAGTTTTGTGTAGAAAGCCAGAAGTGAGAAGAACAATTTGTCTGAGATTCCCTGCTCTGTGGCAGCAATACTAGTAAAGCTGCTAAAGTAAATTTCGTGTATTTACCCTGGAAGATGCAATAATGGAATTAAGAAGGCCATGTCTAAATGTAAGCTGTGTTTTTTGGAAATATTTTTCTCTTTGTTCTTCATCAGCTGCTGAAAAAGTGCAGTTGAAACTTGCTAATATTTTTTTTTTAATTGCTGCATTCTGGAGTAGAAAGTATTTAAAAATTTATATTAAATAAGATAGAGTTAGAACTGCCAAATTTAAAAATAAAGGGAAATGCAGGTGTTGAAATAATAACACAGGAAATATTTTAGGTAATTTTTTTCTTTAATATATTGATCCAAATTCTAATTAGAAAACAAAAATGGCTTTTGGGTGCTCTTTTTCAAAAAGAAGTTTCTACATTTTTTTCAGCTCTACAAGTCACCACTTCTTCAGGAATTAAAAGAAACAGATTCTTAGAGAAACAAAGACTGTGAGGTAGCTACATATAATTTCAGGTTAAATTGTCTTCAGCCTGTCTTCTATCACAGCTGCTTTTAGTGCCTGTTGGGATGTGGAAATGTCTCCGTAGCGGCTAAAAATAAAGAGCACTCGAGCAGGGATGGAATGAAAAGCCATTTTTGTCTGTGTTTTAAAGTGCTCTGTACTTCACACACTTAAGTCATAGCTGAGATTTTATTAGGTGGAAACAGAAACTTCTTTATTATTTTTTTTTTAACTTGGAGAAAAATGTTTTTTGAGCAACAAAAAAGAACGCAATTTTAAGTTTTAAATACAACAAAAACTCAACTACATTTTCAATTATTGCAATGTTCAAAACATTTTTTATTTAACGCCAGGCATAAGATAATACACAATGTGTATAGAATATATACACTATATATCTTTTAAAAGAGGACCTAAAGGTAACAGTTAGAATGCAACATAAATATTTTGACATTAGAGGAACCCTTGATCCAAAATTTACCTTGCCCTTACCATTTTCTTCTTGCCTCTAACTTCTCAAGTCTGTGTAGCTCCATGGAATGTTTGGCCTTGAGTCAAGTTTTTTGATGTTTTTGTTTCAGGAAAAGCGTTTTGCTAGATCGTTTCCATGGATGTCAGCACCTGGTTTTGATGGAAAAAGTAAAGATTGTCCTCTGAGTATTTAATTATTCAGGTGTGTGTCTGGAGAAAGTTCTACCTGGTTCCTTTCCTTCTTTACATGGTCTGTACAACACATCACAGTTTTTCAGACTGAGTCAGAAAATTTTAGCTTCAAAGCTTTTTTTTTTTTTTTTTTATGTATTTACTCAAATTCCATGAAGCCAGACTTTGTGAGACATTGATTAGAAAATTTTAATAACAAACAAAATGGCTAAAAATGTAATAGAAACTATTTCATCCCTCAAAATGGATGACCTTGGCTTTTAAAGAGTTGTTTCTTCCTTTTCTCTGACCACACAGGAGCAGGTATTTAAAATAGCCAGAGCATATAATTTTTCAGTTGGCTGAATTAAGGTAAAATCAATTTAAGTCCATTTTCTAAGCATTTCTTCTGCTGCTAATTTCAGTATTGGTTGTGGGTTGGGTTTTCTTCTGGGGAGAGGAATTTTAAAAAATTTTTTCTTTGCTTTGTGTTTTGAGGGGTTTTGAAATATTGCCTTTTTTTTTCTTTTTTCCCCTTTTTGACGATGTGCCCAATTTTTTCTTATTATTTATTCAAATTTATTCAAATTTAACCTATTAAGGTTATTTTTTTCTGGACAGTAAAACTTCGTAACCAATATAATGCATGAAATATGGGGTGGTGGTGTTTTCACACAGCCAAGGGGAATTCAGGGAACAGCACCTCATTTTTTAAACTTCCCAGTTTTATTTTGGATTACTAAAGTTCCCAGCATGGTTTATTTCACAATTTCCTGTGTATTTCCTATGCCAAAAGCGTCTGTTAACGGGAGAGCAAAAAGTGAGTGGCTTTCACCCTTTATCAAATGGCAAAATCCATTTTGCTGTGATAGGACAAGGAAAAATGGGTAGAAATTAAAAGAAATTTAGGGAAATTTAGATCAGATATTGGGAAAAATTCTTCCCAGTGAGGGTGGGGAGGCTCTGGCCCAGAGCAGCTGGCCCAGAGCAGCTGTGGCTGCCACTGGATCCCTGGAAGTGTCCAAGGACAGGACTTGGAGCAGCCTGGTTGTGGAACTACGGCAACTTGGATTGGGACAATTTGTAAAATTTTAAAATAAATTTATTTTAAAGGAACTTCATTTCATCCTTTCATGTTTACTTGAGTGAAAATGGATCAAAATCACATCCAGAGCTTGAATTTTTAGTAATCAAATACAGATCTTCAAAATTAGAACTGAAATTTAAAGAAGTCAACAGTCAACAAGAATCATCTTTACTGGAAGTCAAATTCAATATTTTTTTCAATATATTTTGTTTCATTTTAAGCTTTTCTCGGTCATTATGTTTTTCTTTTGATTACATTGTTGGCTGAGAATATTAAAGTGAATAACCAAACACATTTTGAACCTTTTTCCCACAGGGACATGACAAAGCAAGTTTGCAGTAATATACTAAAAACAGACATCTGTTTATGCTTTTTTGTTTGTTTTACAGAATGCTGATAATCATTGTTAGAATATAGTCACAAAGGACTGAAAAAATACTTAAAATAGTTAAAATTTGGTATTTGATAAGCACTTCCTCCCAAAGTGGACATGTCTTTCTCATTATTAATTTTCTTTTTAGTGTCATGCCACAATTTTTACCCTTTGTTTGGAAAACAAATCCTGCTGAAGAGTTTTTTTCTCACTGTTGACTAGGATTCATCTCACTCAGCTACAGAGACCTGAAAGCCTGTGGGTGTTGGGAAGTTTGGCTTCTCCAGCGTGATGATTCCAAGTATAATTTCCAGTGGAATCAGACAGAATTGCTGAGTCTGGCAGGGATTTCTGGTGATCATTTAGTCCTGGCCCACTGCTCTGCTTTGATCAGAGCCTCAACTGGAGCAGGACCATGTCCAGATTGCCTTTGAACCTCTCCAAGGATAGACACTCCACAGCATCGTGGGGCAGCCTGCTCCTCTTCAGCCACCCTCACACTGAAGAAGAGTTTTCTTATGCTTAAACTGAGTTTCTGGTATTTTAGTTTCTGCCCTTTAGCTGTTTTCCTGTCGCTGAGAAGACATTTGCTCTGTCTTGAATCCCTCATCAGGTGTTTACACCCACGGGGAGATCCCCTGGGCCTTCTCTTCTCCAGGCTGAGCTGTTCCAGGTCTCAGCCTGTCCATGTGGGTCAGATGTTCCCATCCCTTTGCCATCTTTATGGGCCTTCCCTGGCCTCACTCCAGGACCTCCCAGTCTCTCCTGTACTGGTGCTCAGCACTCCAAATGTCTCACCAGAACTGAGCAGAGGGGAGATTGGCCTGAGAAACTGTGGATAACTCACCCCTGGAAGTGTCCGAGGCCAGGTTGGATGGGGCTTGAAGCAACCTGAGATAGTGGAAGGTGTCCCATGGCAGGGAGTGGAGTGAGATGATCTTTCAGGTTCCTTCCAACCCAAACCACTCTGGGAGTCAGTGAAGGATCATCTCCCTTGACCTGCTGGCCATGGTTCTCCCAGCACAGCCCAACATGCTGATGCTTTTTATGCCACACGGACACATTTAAGGCTCATGGTCAACTCATCATCCCCAAGGACTCCAAGGGAATTTCCTGCCAAGTTACTTTCCAACCTACTGGCCTCTGGCCCATCCTTCTGAGCAGAGTTACTCCTCTACAGGAACTAAAATGAAATATAAAACTCTCTTAGATTTAACACTGAAATATTAAGATGCTGCTACATGAATCACTCTTGTGGCAATGTACCTGCATCTAATTCCTCTTGGCTTTAATGCATTCCAACAGGAAGCAAGTGCTTATGCACCTTTCAAGGGCTGGAACTAATCAGTCTGCTAAAAATCATAGAGAATATGTATGAAGGTTAAAAAAGACCCAATCACTGATCCTTCTTCTGTTTCTCAGAATTACCTGAGTCTTCAGAGCTTCCTGATCCAGTCCATTTTAAATAACCTCAGCCTGACTTTTGATGCTGCTGTTTGCTTCAAGCTTCTTTAATCTTTGAAGAAAACTGTTCCAGTGTGCAAACTGAATAGATCATCACTGAATTAAAATCTAAAGAGGGACATGAAGCTCTGCTGGACTGACTCTTCCTCCCGCTGCCTTCATTATTTAATGCAACACTTGAAAAGTGACCTAAACTTATGGGAAATTACAAATCCCCCCAGTGTATTGAGCAGAAGGAATAATTCTATTTCCAGGGCAGTTTTTTTGATCAGATCCCTTTGATCTGTACGAACAGGTGTGTGCTTAAGTCATTTTGCTTTTCAGAGTGCAGAAACTCACCCCTTTAATTTATTCTTCCCACCTGAATGAGTCTCACCTCCAGCAGGAACTTTGAGACCTTCTCAGTGAAAATGAGAGCATTGTTCCCAGCAGCACATCATGCACCAAAGGTGGGTAGAAGGAGAAAGTGTTGCACAAGACTGGGATGGAGATTGACAGGTTAAAGTTCTTCCTCTTTTCAGGTGTTTTCTTTGTGGGGTCTGAGCCAACATTTGACACCTTTGGCAAAGTGAGTGAAACTTTCTCCTTGAGCAACCACACAGAAACCAAAGGAACTCTCTGTGGAAGATGTTCTGCTCCCAGAGAGCAGAGACAAAGATATTTTGATCTGTGAAAGATCAAAATTTTCATCTGGGCAAGAGCATATCCTGCTGGACAACATTTGGGCAGACAGATGGCTTAAAAGGCTTGTGGCAGATTGAGGGACAGACCCTTTATCTGTCACTCTTTGGGACTCATTCTCCCCTTTGACAGACCGTGTTTTCCATTCTGTGGCCTTTAGCTGCCATCAGATCTTGTATCTGATGGTGTTCACCCTTATGTGGGGTGATGCCATTCCCTTGTCTCATCTAGGAGTGTGCAAAGCATGTTTCTTCTCACATTTTAGGCTAGATTGCTCCTTTATCTAGTAGGTCAGTTTATTATTACTGTTTTCTCCTCCTTTTTGTAGGCAACCTTCATCCTGGGCCCTGGAAAGAACTACACTGGAGTATGACTGTGTTTTGAGTGTTGTTTTGCACCAAATGATCTTCAGAGGTCCTTTTAAATATAAATCAGTCTTTGTTTATGGCCTGGGATATAAAAGATGTAAATCCAGGCAGTAATTCTTAGCAGGCATTGCTGGGATGGTGCTCCATGGGTGATAAGGTTCTACTGTTTAGATCAAAATGAGTAATGGGTCTGCCCCCAACATGCAGGACATCCCTGCACTTCATGGGGCAGAGACAATGGGAGGGAAAAGAGAGAAGAGGACAGTGGCTCCAGACGGGAATTTTCTTGCTGTTGCTAGTAAAGCTTCCCTCAGATAAATAAATTCTGTGAGCTGGGCCCTAAAGCTCATCCTGTTTGTTGGACACGTGAGTGCTTTGCCGCGGTTCTCATCACCACAAGGCAACGCAGACGGTGCAGACTCATTTCTCAATTTGCACCTGCGGTCTGTGGTTCCCAGCAAGCCTTTTGGTATTATCCCAGAATCCCAGAATGGTTCAGATTGGGAGGGACCTTAAAGATCATCTTGTTCTACACCTTCCAATGTCCCAGGGTGCTCCCAGCCCCATCCAACCTGGCCTTGGACACGTCCAGGGATTCAGGGGCAGCCACAGCTCCTCTGGGCAGCCTGTTCTGGTGCCTCATCACCCTCACAGCAAAGAATCTCTTCCTCATATCTAATTTAAATCTCTCAGGTTTTACATTAAGACATTCCCCATTTACACCTACCCATGTAAAAAGTCACTCTCCCTCCTTTTCCATTGCCTCCTTTAGATACTGAAAGGGACTCCAAGGTGCCTCCAGAGCCTTCTCTTCCCCCTGAATAATTCCAGCTCCCTCAGCCTGGCTACTGAAACGGGCTTTATTAAAACCCCACCCTGGTTTTAAAACCAGCTTGATTTCTCCTCACGTAGGATCCAAACAAATCCAGATTTTTATGATGACACCACATCTAGCTGGCACAACTGAAATCAAAAGAGTGGTTAAAATCAAAACAGACCCAGTTTTTAAGGCCTTGTTAGAAACCACCAATAAAATACCCACCTAAATATATTCTTGAAAATATCAGAATATATTCTACACTCCTGTCTGCTGTCCTTAGTGCTATGAAATGCATCCCCTGGCACCAGTGGCTCTGTGTCAGCATCTCTGCATGTACAGACAATGGAACACAGGACAGAAAAAGGAAAATTTTCTGTCTTCAGGAGATTATGTAAACAAATACAGGAGACAAACCCCCTTTTTGCTTCCCATCTCAATTTATTTCAGTCCAAGCTTCCCTATTTCACCTGTTAAACGTCTGTTCTTGATCTCTGTCAGAAGAGGATTTTGCTTTAGGCAGACTCTTAAAGACTCTTAAGACTCTTATTAGTTCTTGTGCACAGAAGGGAATAACTTGATTTACTTTGCCAGAGTTCTTGGCAGTTCCTGACCCCCTTAAACTAAAGTTACTCCCATTTCTGTCTGGGGCAAACTGCGTAAAAAGATGGAAAATTTTTGCTATTTGGGTCTCAGGTAGGAATCAAAATTTTGCTACCACAAATTCAATCACCTCTCTGCACAATTGCTGGTATGAAAGGAAGGGAATGTAGGGATAAAGTGTGAAATAAAAACAGAAAACCTCCAGGAATCATTTGTTCTTCTGGCACCATGATTCTTGCAACCCATGATTTTCTGCTGGTCTTTGTATTTATTTTATCTATTTTATCTATTTCATCTCCTTATGAGAAGGGAGAGGCACTGGAGGTGATGAGGTGATGAGCACCTGGATTGGAAGGTTGCAGCCATGGGCGGTGCAAAAACCCAAGGGAGGGAGCATTTTTAAGCTCCTTAGCTTTTCCTGAGCAAAAAAAGGACAAACTGTCTAATCTGGCTCTGCCTCATTTTATCCACATGCAAAATGTGGAGTGCATTATTAATTTCTCAGCTGTGTGTGAATCACTGTGTCAAACTGAGAAAAAACAACCCATCATGGAGTTAAAAAAAGGCTCTGCACAACGAGATAACATTTTTGATAATAAAAGAGACAGTTCCCAAATCCTCTGTTCTATCTCTCCGATAAACTCACTTGAATCACAACCTCTATTTGCAACGTGGCCACAAAAATATCTGAGCAAGAGGGTGACGAGCCTCTGAACAAAACCCTGGCTCTGAGTGGCCTTGCTTCGGCACAGTGGGAGAGAGGAAGTTGCATTTCAAGTTTTAAATGGGGTATTTAAGGCTGAAGAGGGGAATGGAAGCAAAACCCCAAACCCCACGTGTGTGTGCAGGTGCCTGCTGTGCCACCAGGCTGCTGCAGCCTTGCAGGAAAATGTCACCTCCCTCTCCTGGGTTCCGAGGGACTTCAGAGGTTGAGGAGAGGGAAAACAAATGTTTGACAGCCTCAGACTCCACGGATCAGAGATGTAATGGATATTGTTTCACTGTGATATTTTTAGGCTAAACGAAAATAGTTGGGAATCAGTGCTGGCAGTGGAATATTTTTTTGCAAAGGTGATTGATACTATTTAATTAAAACAGATCCTCCCATGCAAGTCCCTCCTCTCCCAAACTCCTCTTGAAATCACTATTTATTGTTTATAAATAGCCAGAGTTTTTTATAGCTCATTCTTGGCCTGATCAACAGTAGGTTTGACCTTGACTTTGAAAGAAGTGGGGTTTAGAGTTAATAAATGCTATAATTTTCCATTTAATTCTCCTTCCCATACAAAAGTTTATTTAGTTTCTCCTTTCCATTTCTCCTCAATCATCCATGTAGCATCTTATTTTGTTTTGTTCTACTTTATTTTCCTTATCTTCTTCAATTTAATATATGCTCTGCCAGTGTTTGCTCCGCAGCTGAGTAAATTTTACATTTATCTGAATTAGATCTCATTTCTACCTATAACATTGATCTTGTATTTAAATTGTTCCTGTTTTCCGTGATCTTGCTATTCCTAATTCCTGAAACTTTCATCCATTAGCTTGAAATATACATTTTTCAATACCGGAGTCATAGTTATTTATAAAAATATCCAAAAAAAACTGCAGACAGAGAGCAAATCTTTCCATAAATCAGTGTCCCAGATTTGCTTTGAGCTGTTTTTGGATGGAGCACATTTACTGTGACTACCTTTAATTTATATTGGGAAAGATGAAAATGTAGCAAGAACTAGTATTGGAAAAAATTTATATATTTTAAGCCTCTTTCCCTTGCATTTAGAAGGGTCTTCCACCCAGAAATGACGAGAAAACACAGCTGTAAGACCATTAAAAAATTCCAAAAAATTTGGAAGGTTTAGATTTATCACCTCAAGACCTCTTTTTCCACTAAAACTTAGTATTTTCCTCTTTTTTTTCTTCTCTGTCTTGGGTTTCAGTGCAGGATGTCCCCAGCAGTGTGTATTCTATCAGCAGCTGCTGAAAACAGGGGTGGGGTGATCCTCTGTCCATGGGCCAGTTGTTAAAAACCAGCTGGGGCAGTTTTCTTTATCTCTTCCACAGCCCATCCTGTCCAGAGAGATCTCTTCTGCTAATGGGCCATTGATTAATTACTTAATTAAATTGCTTAATGACTGATAAAACCACATCATCCCATTGGGAGATGCTCCATCCAGGGGGAGGAGCCAAGCATTCCTACCTGGATAAAATCTGAGATTTGGAACACCAAGCAGCCTTTTCTCCACTGGATTCCCAGAGGAAGACCAGGCCCATCCACACCACCACTGGATCCAGAGAAAACTCCACCCTTTCTACAGGATCCCTGCTCCAACAGAGCCACATCTGCCACTGCAGGGGACTGCAGCCACCATTTAATGGCACTGCCACCAACACCCCGACCCACAGGGGGTCAGGTTGTGTTCTGACTCTCTCAGGGGCTTGGTTTTTTGTATTACTGCATTTTTATTTTAATTCTCCTAATAAAGAACTGTTATTCCTATTCCCGTATTTTTGCCTGAGAGCCCCCCTTAAATTTCAAAATTATAATAATCTGGAGGGAGGGGGTTTACATTCCCCATTCCAAGGGAGGCTCCTGCCTTCCTTAGCAGACACCTGTCATTCAAACTAAGATATGCCCCTATTGCACCTTGACTGGCAAGGCTTTCCCTGGATCACAGCCTCTCCAAGACTGAGGACTATTGGAAAAAGGGAAGGTTCAGTTTAAACTAGTAAGGATAATGGGGCCACAACAACCCCTGGCAGGCACAGTTGTAAAGTAAAATATTTTAAAATACTTGAAACTAAAGTATTTCCATTTTTCTGTAAACAGCGGGATGTTTCTGATAATTGTCTTTTCCCTGGAGTCTGGCTGAGCAAAGCCAGCTCTCCCTGTCTGCCTGCTGCTCGTTTGTGAGGGGTGAACTGCGCTCTGCTGGGCAAAGTTTCACCCTGGCTTTTGCATCAGGGGCATCTGAGCTGCTCTGGGCTTAAACCTGGGCTCAGTAACGGGGCTGGGCTTGATCTGCCTCATTGTTTTCATGACTCAGGTCATCCTTACACATTGTGGGGGCATCCAGATGAAATCCCACAATTCAAAAAGGAGACAGAAATATTTCCCTTTTTAGGAGGGGTAGTAAATCCAAGTTAATTGTCTATAAATGTTCTTCAGTGGTGGGATGAGGGGTGTTAAGTGAAAATACCGGTATCACTGCTGTCAAACATCATGCAGCACAGACAGCTGATATTTCACCAGAAATTTCAGTGAAATGAGGAAGAAATTACCCTCACAATAAGGGATTTATTCACAACATTTAATCTAAATCTACTTTCATTTTTAGGCCTCTTCCTCTTGTGTTATCATTGTATGCCCTTGTGTGAAATCCTCCTCCTTTTCCGTAGGACATGGTTGGGAGCAGTTTAAATCAAATTAAGTTTGGACCTCTCTCAATTTAGCATTTTTTTAACAAGACATAAGCCAGGCACATTCCATATATATATATATATACATACACACATATATGTGTGTGTGTGTATATATATGCATATTTACCCCGAAAGCTGCTTATTCCTAGTGAATTAATTCTAGTGTTCTCTGATTTGGAGAGGTGGAAAGATAAAAATAGGAAACTTCTCAATAGTCCAGTTCAAGGTCTGTTTGTCAGGCCTTGGTACTTCTGATTCCCTTCAGAAATTTATTGTGCTGTGTTTTGAATGTAGTTGGCCTTTGTTCCCCTCCTCTTCTTGAGAGGTTGTCACAAAGCCCTGAAAACCATAAATCCTGTAATTTCCGTTCTATATGTATTCATATTCCATTTCTACCTGTTTTATCCTGACCCTCAGTGGCTTTTCATTTAAATCTCTCTCCTTCAGCTTTCACCCAGCCTGTTCCCTCTCAGTCTTCATTTTTCAAGGCTGAAAACTTTCCCTGACTCCTGGAGAGTTTCCCATTCCCCTGGACATCTGTGGTTTTGCAGCTTGGCCTTTCAAGTTCAGTTGAAAAGTCCAGGAGAGCAGGTAAATATCCCCGATTACTGGAATTTCACAGCAATGGTTATTTTTCACTCTGCTTTTGGCTCTGAATAATGAGTTTACTTTTCATTGTCATAGGAATACTGGGATAAGAGTGCTGGATTAGAATTAGGGATTGAGATAGAGCCTGATGTGTGATGAAGATTAACAATGGCTAAAACCATTTAACATTATATGGTTTCTCTCATTAAATCATTTGTGAAGTTATGCCAGGACCGTTGTCAATATGAAAGGGTTTAAATGAGGGAAAAGACAGAAAATGCTGCCAAACCCAGAGATCTTTCACCATAATTTGCTCATAACTTGGATCCAGGAACATGAACTGTCATTCTCAGCTGCCAAGGCATTCAGGGATGCTGCAACTCCAATTTACCCTGCTTTTTTCCTGGACACCTGTGTAATATCCAGAGTAATTCCAAGAGATGTTTATTATTGCAAATGTGATACTGGCATGTGCTAAGAGATTTTCTGACCCAGGCATTTGATCTATTTCTTTTACACAACAGAACCTTTCTATTAAGATGATGTTGAGAAAACATTTTGCTGTTGGCCTCTGGAATTGCACACGGAGCCTTGAAAACACCTTCATTAAAACAAAACAAGAAAAAGCAAAGAAAAAGCAAAACTTCAACACCAAATGTACTGAAATTATCAGAGAATCATAGAATGGGTTGGATTGGAAGGGACAATAAAGAAAATATTTCCTGGTCCTCTCAGGCTTAGATCTGAGTGGGAAAGATGGTGTGTAATTCAAGGTTCATGGATTAAAGGAAACAGAAGAAAAAAGAAGGAAAAGAAAAAGCCAGGCAAAAAAACCTCTATTTCTCTCTCATGAGCTGAAACTATTACCAGCATGTCAGGAAAAAAAGTATTATTGTATTATATGAGGTGAGATGTCAGGATTCCAGTGCTGGGCAATAAAGAATTTTCTACCCATGCTGAAATTGTAAAAATTATAGGATTTGGAAACCTGAGGTAAATAATCATAGAATCATTTGGGCTGGAATAGACTCTTTAGGTTATTGAGTTCAACCATAAACTTAACACTGCCAGGTCCAGCAGTGTATATAAATAAAAGGTGTAATATACACTTTCTACCATTCATTTTTTTATGTTTTAAATTCTCTTGTCTCTGTCACAGTCTAGTCTTTCTCCAGAAGAGAAGAGAGTAAAAACTGAGCTGGCGATGAATTGGCAAAAAGGATTAAAATGTTTAATTTTATATTTGGCAGCTGTGGCTGCAGAAATTACTGTGACTCAGGCCGGTCTTTGCACAGGGAGAATTTAGGTGGAGTTCCATAGTAAATTATCTCATTGGTAAATTTGGTGGGATATTTTTCCATCCAGTTCTGAAGACTCCTGGTTTCTCAGGTGTCTGTTTGAAATTGGTGATAAACCCAGGTTTTTTTAGGATGGTTCCAGGAGAGTTTTAGGCATTGTTTTAGAATGAGATTAATTGGTCCAAAATGCTCCACTGTTGACTGATGGTAACGGGGGACCAAAGCTCAGCTTTTTATACATAAACATTTTCATTATTTTTATTCCTTGAACTGAATTACAATGACAAAGCAAGTCAATGTTTAAGTTAAGCTTGTACAATGATTTAGTCAACATTTAACAATGTTAAGTTTGTGCAATGATTTACTTCCTCGACTGATATTTTCCAGTTAAAAACCCCATAGAATCCCAGAATGGTTTGGGTTGGCAGGGACCTTAAAGCCCATCTCATTCCAATCCCCTGCCAGGGGCAGGGATACCCTGGCTGCTGAATTAATGGATAGAATTCCTTGTGCTGTATCTGCAGTGTTTGGGATGTTGGGATAGTCTCCAGTCTGGGTATTATTTGGGCCTGGATTAAGTAACATTAGAAAGGAGAATAAAAAGATCCTGCGTGCATTTCTAGGATTTATTTCAGGATATCTTCCCATCCTACAGGACACTGAATACTGCTTGAATTTCTAGGAAGATAAAATTTTAGGTATGTGGTCCAAATTGGATTTTGAAGGTCTACAGGACAGAAATCAAATTCATGCAGAGATTAAAACCAAAACTTCTCTCTTTTCCATTACAACACTTGTCAGGGAGATTACTGGACTTTGAAT
>WAAG01073738.1:3345-18994 GCA_013390105.1 Tichodroma muraria
CCTTGATCCATGGCAGAGAGAGCTTACAAGGGTGCTAAATTTCATGCCATGGGAAAAGAAAGTTCACATGGCATTTTCACATGCCATGTGAAAAGTCCCTTTTTCTGAGGGAAACTTGAAATCCCCAATGGTTTACATTGAAAAAAACAAAAATTCCCCAGTCCATTAAGATGTTTAGCCTTGAGTGTTGCAACCTTGTGGCTGCCTGAGGGACTTGTCTGACAGGTCTTGGTGACCTTCCTGTACAGAGTAGGAAATCTCAGGGAAATGAGCTAAGATGGGTGCATATTTCAAAGAATAAATACCTTTTTCTGCCTGCAAATAGTGTGAGTGCTGGTTTGTTGTTAGCTGCCTTCTGAAACTCAGCTCTGTGACCCTTGTGAGACTGCACCTGGGCACTCCATGAGTCCACTTGGCCTCTTCAGGTCACAGCAGAGATAGACAGGAGTAAGTTCAGTGTAGGCCACAAAAATTATGAGGAGCTGGACATCAGGAATGAAGAAGGAGGGACTGGGATCATGGGATGATGCAGCCTGGAGAAGAGAAGGCAAAGGGACAGGCCTACTGGCAACTGCCTGATGGGAAGGGATAGACCAGGCTCTTCTGANTACTCTAAGGAGTAAGTGTATTTTATACTGACACTGTCTCTTGTTACTTCCATTAGCCCCATCAGAGAGTCACAGTGCTTGTTTTGTGCTAGAGTCTGTAGAGAACCTGGCAGCAGAGGCTGTCATTCCAGAGGGTGGGCTTCAGTGAAGTCTGAGTATGTGCAGGCAATTCTCCTTACATATATGGGAAGAGAGTTTAGAAACAATTATAGAAGATGTCAGGATGACTTGAAAGGGAGAATTCTGTAGACTGGGAGGGGTTGTTGAACTATTGTTTTCACTCAGATGTTTGTATTTCCTCCTGGGTAGGATGAAGAGGAGTCACTGAATGAAGTGGGCTATGATGACATTGGTGGCTGCCGGAAGCAGCTGGCTCAAATCAAAGAGATGGTGGAACTTCCCCTCCGCCACCCTGCTCTCTTCAAGGCCATAGGGGTGAAGGTACGTCCCCCTGTGCAGGTGGATAAGTGTGGATAAGTGGGCTTGCCCTGGGAGATGTCTCTCCACGACAGAGATTTAGGAGGTGTTGGAGAGAGGAATAAATAATTTGTGGTGTGGGGTTTTGTGGGTTTTTTTTTAATGCTAGTGTTTGGAAGGTATTTGCTTCCGTGTTCTGGACACAGACCGAAACACTGGCAGCTTGTAAAGCGGAGTGATGCTTTGAATCAGCGTCGCCAGTTACTGGCAACGTTTTTGTTGTGTGTTGTGTGAAGTAGTAAGGGTGTTGATAGCAATGCTGACATGGCAGCTGTTGCATGAGTTTGCATCACAATTTCAGACTGGCATTATCAAATGCTTACAAATTCACTGTGAAGCTGCTAAAGCAGTCAGATACTCACCAGCTAAGTCCCTTGCCTTTGTCCTCAGCCTCCACGTGGGATCCTGCTGTATGGTCCTCCTGGCACTGGTAAAACACTGATTGCCCGAGCGGTGGCCAATGAAACGGGGGCTTTCTTCTTCCTGATCAATGGTAAGTTTTGTGGCTGCTTTGGCCCCAGGTCTGCTGTGTGCTCACTTGTCCATCTTATGGTAAGGAAAGGTGTTAACAGGGCCTGTAGAGCCATGCTATCTTCCTGACATCCTTCCTTACCTCTTTCAAGTATGCCTCTGGGGTCACTTGGAAGCCCATTGTGTGGAAGTATCTGTAGTGGCATTTCCCTGAAACTCGATTGTGTTGTAGCAGAGTGCTTGGAAGATTGTGCTGAGACACAGGGATTCGGGTCTGTCTGTCCATTTGTGTTGGTGAACGCAGAAGTGGCTGGGCTTCTGGCTTTGCTCCCCCCATGTTTCCTTNTTCTGGCTTTGCTCCCACTATGTTCCATTCGGAAAAGAAGCTGCTGCTGTGGATTCCTCTTCCCCCTCAATTAAAGCACAAAGACCTCTTTTGTTTCACAGTACATTATTTGGAAGGAACTTCCCTGAAAACTGTAATGAGGTCCTTTGGACTTAGCTACAAGTGATAGAACTCCTGTTAATAACTTTAATCTGTAGCAGTTGAGGTGGCTACTGGTTGATACCTAGTAAGGACCAGATTCTGAATTTTCCACACTGCTTTTCTGTCCCATTTTAGTTGGTACTGGAAAAAGAGAACATTTTTACTGAAGGAGTGCAGCTGTTCTTCTCTGATTTTAATCATGTGACAGTGATAGCGAAGGACAGTATAACACGGCACAGCAGTGACCAGCAGTAGGGTTAGGCACTCGGTTTTATCTCAAGATAGTGGATGTAAATGGGCTGATTGTAGCCATATGCCACCCTGTCATATACCTCCTCAAGAGTGTGGCAGCTGTCACTGAATGCTAATGTACCAGCTGTTTCTTTAGATGCTTGTACATCTATTGTATAATAAAAATAACACTGTCAGAGTTAGCGATGCATCCTCTCCCTGCTGGCCCCAGTTTGGAGCTGCAGGCAGTGCTGTAGACGGAGCTGATAAGAACTGGTGAGTTACCTGTAATGAAATACTCGGAGAAATACCTGCCTACACCTGTGTCTCTGCAGCTGGCAGCTTTCTATGCCTGAGGGTCAGGTTTATTTTTCTTGCGTCCTTTAAAAGCATATTTTCTCTTCATTACTTCTGCCATCAGCATGATAGCAAAATCTGTAAAAACAGAATAAATCTCTAAACCTGCACTAGTGTTCAGCAGTTGTAGATGTCAGGGGAATGCTGTCCATCCATTTGGGATCAATGTGCTTATACACTTTTATTTTGTATTTAACCTTTGAGAGGAGATGGGGGTTGTGGTTTTGTTTGTTTGTGGTTGGTTTTTTTTTACTTTTTTAAACTAATTTGTAGGATTATACAGAGGTAAATGTAGGGTAAAGATGGCTTCATAGAGCTTTTTCCTTCCCTATCCTGGTAATTCATCACCTTGTAATTTGATTGCTTCTCTTGCAAGCTAGGACTGGCATTAACTGTGTGTGGTGGCACATTACAGAGACGCTCACCAAGTGTGAAATAGGGTAAGGAAAGAGGCAGCTAAAGGTAGCTCATTGACTAGTGCTGCATTCTCTTAGAGTAAACTGGCAACACCAAAATAATGATAGAAACTAATTCTGCATGCTGGTCTTGCCTTTCAGCTGCAGATTTAGTGAATTTGGTAGTATTTGCTTTGGCTTGAAATACAGCTTGTCCCATGTGGATGTTGTACTAAAAAAATTCAGCTGCGTGTTTTTGGGGCTAGCTGCCTCTCTTCTGAATGGCACAGCATTGCTGTTTTTTAGGTCCTGAGATCATGAGCAAGCTGGCTGGTGAGTCTGAGAGCAACCTGAGGAAAGCCTTTGAAGAAGCAGAGAAGAATGCTCCCGCCATCATCTTCATTGATGAACTGGATGCCATTGCTCCTAAGAGAGAGAAGGTAAAGAGAGCCTATAGGAGGTAAATTCGTGTGTTGTTTTTTTGGTAGCAGCTGGCATGAGTCTCTGCATTTCACTACAGGGTAAAGCATCGTTTCCTTAACACCTGAATTCAGTTGGACCTGAGGATGGTCAGATACAGTTCACAGAGTTTGTTACCATCTTGTGGCTGTTGTGTCTGCCAGCTCCGATGCAGTGCTGGCTGCCGTGCTCCTTGTGGAGCTGTTGGTCTCAGCTCTGCTTTCTGTCCCCACAGACACACGGGGAGGTGGAACGTCGCATCGTGTCTCAGCTGCTGACCCTCATGGACGGGCTGAAGCAGAGGGCACACGTGATCGTGATGGCAGCCACCAACAGACCCAACAGCATCGACCCAGCGCTCCGGCGATTCGGTAACCACCCCTGCCCTCTCTTCCCTGTATGTCACACCCTTTGTGACAGGCCACGCTTCAGGGGCCTCATAAGGATTGAGCAGAAAGTCATGCTGAACATGTGTTACATAAACTACTGACTTATCTCCAGCTCCTTGCTAGAAATTATTTTCCAGTCTTGCAGCCTTTGATGTCATTTTCTGTGCCATGTTAGGTGAGAATGTGTAGAAATAAAATAATACTTTGAAGTGGGAGAAGTGTGCTAGCCTCTATTAGGTAAAGCTATTTCAGGACACACTTAAGGAGGAAATGCCTAAGGGGATGTTCATGCATTAGATTGCAGAAGGCTGTGAATTACCTGATTGGTGTTTCTTTTATTAATGAACAGTACAGTAGTTTCTGAGACTCAGGTTTTCAAAATATGAATGTCTGGTGTATGACCAGTTGGTCAAATGTGCAGGGGGAACTGGCCTCTTAAATATGTAGTGAGCCATTTGAAAGTACAGCTGTGGCTGGAGGAAAAATAGAGATGTACATATCTTAGTGAATATTGCAGTGATGCCCTGTTTTCCTCGTGTTTCAACACTTGGGTAATTTGAAAGTTCTAAAAAATTAAATCTCTCAATATTTTTGGATTCTTGTGACAAGGACACAAAGGTAGAAGAAGCCTATTTTCCCAAAAATGTGGCTGAGAAGGTTACTAAAAAATGGGCAATCCTCTGTGCTGTATAATCCCAAGGTCTTACTATTAGTCTCACAGTAGTTTCCCTTTCCCTAAATGCCTAATGCTTTTCCTCCTTCTCTGATTTGTCTCTTCTGCTATGCTGATAGATGCTGCAGGCAAACCCAAAACTCTGTCATTTTCTGATATTTTATGGAAAACATCACTTTGTTCAGTCCGAGGAAGGCAGCAACTGCAGCTGCTGTGGTGTGAAGAATCAACAGCTCAACGTGTGCTTGTACTCCCCAGGTCGTTTTGACAGAGAGGTAGATATTGGTATCCCCGATGCCACCGGGCGCCTGGAGATCCTGCAGATCCACACAAAGAATATGAAACTGGCTGATGATGTGGATCTGGAACAGGTGAGTAGTGTGCCATTGGGAAAGCTTGTCTCGTTCCCAGTGCTCTGTTTTGTAATGGAAGAATTGTTAAGGCTTGATCGTACAAGTGCAGTGGCTCAATTAGGACAGCATGGAACTGCATGAATGTGTGATCTCTGGAATTCCTTCTGACCAGTTTACCAGTGACCAAAAGTTCTCACTCACTAGTTAGGAATGGCATGGCTAAGTGAAATAAATGTGTTTCTTTCCAATCTGGAAGTGCCTTGCCACTGTTGTCGTGGGTTTGTTTGCTGTGTCATTGCCTTTAAAAGTACAGCAGCCCTGAAAAAGCTCACACACAGCTGGGTGAGCATTGTGGTGTTGCCGTACCACCTCTAAGCTGGATGGATCCTGTCATCTCTGTCCTGAATGAAGAACTGCAGTCCTCAGGGTTACCTTTCTGCACACCATCTGAATTCCAGGTGCAGATTGGATCTCTAGTAGGCAGTAAAAGGCACAGTGTCATTGCCTGAGTGTTAGCTCTTGTCTTGAATGTGCAGCAAAGCCCTAGTGTTGCTCACCTCCCTTCCCAGTGAGGGACCAGAGCATGTGTTGCCCTTGCTTGTATCCCTGTGAGTCATGGTTAGTGCTCTGCTTTCAGGTGGCAAACGAGACCCATGGCCATGTTGGTGCTGACTTGGCTGCTCTTTGCTCAGAAGCTGCTCTTCAGGCTATCAGAAAGAAGATGGATCTCATAGACCTAGAAGATGAAACCATCGATGCTGAAGTGATGAACTCTCTGGCTGTGACCATGGATGACTTCAGGGTAATGCAAGAGTGCCCTTCTTTCTTTTGTGTGCAATGTCTAATTGCTTATCTGAAGCAAGTGAACATAAAATGTTAGAATTGATATAATGCTGTTTCTTCTAACGACAGTGGGCTCTGAGCCAGAGCAACCCTTCTGCTCTTAGGGAGACTGTGGTGGAGGTGCCACAAGTTACCTGGGAAGATATTGGTGGCCTAGAAGATGTAAAGAGAGAACTCCAGGAGCTTGTACAGGTAAGGCTTTTCAACAGATTTTTTGCTTAACCAGCTTAAAAAATATAATAATAAAATCCATAATATCTCCAGTTTCCTGTTTGAGCTGCAAACAGAGTAAATGCAGAGGCTTTATGGCATCTACTTGTAATGGACTCTAAATACCATGCTGTTCCATCTTAGTAAACTTGGGGAGGAAGGTGCTGGGAAGCAGTATCAGGTTTTCCTGAGCTGAGTCTGCAGTGACATTTTATGTGGGTGTTGTGCAGCATTCAGAAACAGCCACAGTTCTGCCTCTTAAGTGGAGACCAGCACTGGGACCACTGCTGAGAATCATCCTACATGGTGTCTTTATCTGCCAGGCAGTGGATGAAGGTGCTCATGCAGAGAGCTTCTGGAGGGCTCCCCATCAGCCTTAGCACAGGGACTGGTGAGAAGTAATTGTGAAGCCCTCTACAAAGGGAGAGAACAGGACAAAATGTTACAAATGGTCTGTGGAAACTCCAGGTGTCTGCACTGGCATGGTCTGGGTTCGATGCATTCCTGCTTTCAGCTGGCACTGTAGAAACATCCTGTCTGTGAATAAAAGAATCTAAATTTTCAGTCTAATTTTCTGATGTTAAAATCATCACCTGTCTTGTATATGACCTCGTTACTGAGGATAAAGGCTCACATCAGACACCTTGCTGTCTCTGGAGAGCAGAGCAAATAGGTTAGGTAATGAGCTGTTCCCTTTTGCTTCTGCAGGGCAGAGTGAAGCTGAGGTTAAGTGTGCTGGAAAGTACTGAACTGGTACTTGGGAAAGTACTGAACTGTACTTAGTTCCTGGAGGTAAATAGGTTGTTATAGGCACCTTTCCAAGCCAGTGCCCACTTAAAAACTGCAGTGGCACCTGGCAGGATCTTGTGTTTAATTCACCAGAAATCTCAGGTAGTGCTGCTGGTAGAACCAAAACTGACTCAGAGAAGTGTGTCCCTTCCCACAGACAGGAGGCAGAGGAGTTGGATTGGATGATCTTTGAAGGTCCCTTCCCACCCAAATCGTTCTGAACTTCCAGGGTAGCCTGTTATGGTTCATCATGAGAGGTTTTTTGTTCTCTTTCAGTATCCTGTGGAGCACTCAGACAAGTTCCTTAAATTTGGCATGACCCCATCAAAAGGGGTTCTGTTCTATGGGCCACCTGGTTGTGGTAAGACACTGCTGGCCAAAGCCATTGCCAATGAATGCCAGGCAAACTTCATTTCCATCAAGGGGCCGGAATTGCTCACCATGTGGTTTGGTGAGTCTGAAGCCAACGTGCGTGAGATCTTTGACAAGGTAAGTGTTTCTCCTACTCCCTGTGCTATCTTCGTGCTGAGGTATCCCCCTAGAACTTTGTCTCCACCACATCTATCTTACTGGTTCTTGTTTGTGTCTTCTGTGTTTTCCCCACTTGCACTGATAGCAGGAGCTCTTTCCTGGTGTTAGAATTAATCCTCTTCAGCAACATAGCTGTTGAAACTCTTCCCTGACTGCAGTTGGCATCTGTCAGTAGGGGGTGATAAATTTCCCAGTGTCTTTGGCAAAGGCTATGATTAGGAGGGCACATGTGTGCTCCATACTCCTGGGAACTTCGATTAACACCTCATTAACTGTCATCTACAGATTTTCAGAATATCCTGTGGGTTCTTGTCCTGCAATATGCACGATTTAGAAAGGAGCTCACTCCAGCTCAGTTGTTGCATAGTGTCATCTCCTGTCTCAGAAGGTGTCTGCATGGATTATCTTGTGAATCCTTGCTCTTGTGGTCAGGGATGGTGCTATTAGAAAAAAGTTGGTGGGAGAGTGGAGAAAAATTTAGGTGGGAGGGAACCTCAGAGACTGTCTAGTTCAGCTGTTTGTCCAGAGCAGGGAGGTAACTTTGAAATTTCATCAGCTCAGTGCATTGAGTTCTGGACATGTGTGAAGGGGGTAGAGAATCCTTGGCCTTTCTGGGCCTGTGTGCTGGTGTGGGAGCACTCTCACTGTGAACAATATTTTTTCTTTATTTTTCACTGGGATTTTCTCAGCTGCTCACAGCTGTGTTTCCAGATCAGGAGGCTCCCAACACCCTCCAAGATGGGGACTGGAGAGGTGTGCACTTGTCAGGGCTGCAGCAGGCACCTCCTTTTGCCTGTGGTCTCTCCTCCTTTCACTGCACACTGTGAAGAAAGATCCAGCTCCCTATAACTACGCATTAGGTAGTTGTAGACAACAATTGGATTTCTCCCTTCACTTGGATATATCTCACCTGCTTGAGTGCCTGAATAACCAACCAGTTGACATCTTCAGGTCTTGCAGGGAGAATTGTAGTCCAGAAAAATGGCTCCATTTTTTCACTCTAGGCATTGGAGTTACTACTTTTCTGCCTGGTTCACAATGTCCCCACTTAAGGGAAATCCAGCTTGTTGTTCAGGAGAATTTAATTGGAGGAGTTGTGTGGCAAGGGACTGCTCTGGAGCAGCTCTTCCAAGCTCTCCTTGTGAAGAGTTTCTGGTACTCCTGGGCTGTGTTAATGGTAAGGAAGGCTTAGTGTGAAGTCAGCGTGCTCCTTGTTGGGCAGGATTAACATGGAATAATGGTGCCCACTGCTTTTTGCAGGCTCGCCAAGCAGCCCCGTGTGTGCTCTTCTTTGATGAGCTGGACTCCATTGCCAAGGCCCGAGGTGGGAATATCGGTGATGGTGGCGGTGCTGCAGATCGTGTCATCAACCAGATTCTGACTGAGATGGATGGCATGTCCACCAAGAAAAACGTCTTCATCATCGGTGCCACCAACAGGCCAGACATCATTGACCCAGCCATCCTGCGCCCCGGCCGCCTGGATCAGCTCATCTACATCCCCCTGCCCGACGAGAAGTCACGGGTTGCAATCCTTAAGGCCAATCTGAGGAAATCACCAGTTGCAAAGGTAGGATCTGCACCCTGACTACTTCTGGTTTGGGTTTGCTGTGTGCTGCTCATGTTCCTCACTGGCTGTGGACAGCACAAAGGTCTGGAGGCTCATCTGCATAGCAGAATGGGAGAGGAAGCTGGAGCTCTTAGGTTAGGTGTCAGCAAAGCTGGAAATTGGTCTGCAGGAACAGCAGCTCTTTGTCACATAGTGGGGTTCTGCTCATGGTGCAGGATCAGAAAAGCCTATTTTGGTGAGGTAGAAAAGATTCTTGCACTCCAGGAAAAAAATAAATGTAGAACACATAGGTGTGAACGACAAATTGAAGAGGAGCTGTTGCAGTGAGTTGTTGCTGAATCCTGTCAGAGATAAGAGCTGTGTCCCTTAGCTGGGAAGAGGCAATAATGCAGCTGAGAGTTAATCAAAGGAAAACAGACATGAAGTGAGAGCCCAAGCTTTTTTATGCCAAGCTTAACTAATTAGTTTCAAAGGAGGTTGCAGTAATACCCTGTCAGCTGAGGGGGAGGAGAGGAGGAGGTCGGCTGTCTTGATCTGCATGTGCCCTGTCTCTATTTCCAGTTTGATGGTGTTTTGCTTGATTCCTCGTGCTGAGACCTGAGCAAGTCATATCCTAAATCTGTATGTGCAGAGGCAATTACAGCCACTTTGTGGTTTCTTGGTGGGTGTGAGGAGTGTAGCCTGCTTTCATGTGTGGTTAACTTTTCCTGAAAACTAGAAGCTTAACATCTGATCTTTCCAAAATTTGCCATAGTTTAAACAGCACCTTGATACCCTGGGATCTAAAGGCACCTCTCTGTCACTTGAGGATGTGAAGTGTAAAGGAAAAGCCTCACTTCTCTTTTTATTTTCCTCTAGGATGTTGACCTGGATTTCCTGGCTAAGATGACCAACGGCTTCTCAGGGGCTGACCTGACAGAAATTTGCCAGCGTGCCTGCAAACTGGCCATTCGCGAATCCATCGAGAGTGAGATCAGGCGAGAGCGTGAGAGGCAGACCAACCCTTCTGCCATGGTGAGTGGGACACTGAGCTCTCCCTACCCACATGTGTGAGGTGTGATGTGTTCCTCTGTCATCCTCAGGGATGAGTGGGCTCTTGTGCAGAGAGTGGAGCTGGAGCACTTTGTTCTCATCTTGTGGGAGGTTGAGGACCCTCCTGGGATGCCTCATGGTCAGCATTGCTCAGGAGGTGTCTTCTGCAGCCCTGACTCATGCACACCTCTCCAGCCCCCATCTTGGAGGGTGTTGGGAGCCTCCTGACCTGGGGGGAACCTGTGAGCAGCTGTTGGACCCATGGAGCTTGGGCACGCAGCTCACCTGGTCCCTCTGTCCTGCGGCAGGAGGTGGAGGAGGACGACCCGGTTCCCGAGATCCGCAGGGATCACTTTGAGGAGGCCATGCGCTTTGCTCGCCGCTCTGTCAGTGACAACGACATCAGGAAATATGAGATGTTTGCACAGACCCTACAGCAGAGCCGTGGCTTTGGCAGCTTCAGGTACCTGTGGGGTGTGAGGGGTGGGCAGTGTGGCTCAGCCAGCCGCCGAGCACAGCACTGCGACAGCTTTCTGATGGGTTCTGGGCAGCAAACCTCTTTAACACTGCACATTCCCATTCAGCTTAGTGTGTAGAGCACCACTACACAGCATGGTGGGTGTAGGCTGTGCTGCAGGTTGGTTGTAGCTGCTCTGTTGGTTCTCTTGAAGTCCCTTTTTTCCTTTAAATCAAGCAACAGCTAGCAGCCATGTGCCCTTTTACCTTCCCTAAGGCTTCATCCCATTCCTCCTTGCCCATCCTAGTTGTCACTGGGGATTGATGCAGAGGGAGGGGATGGTGCTGAGCTGCAAGGAGGTTTTTGAACAGCTTCTCTTCTCTCCTGTCCTGCACTGCTGCATGCAGGTTCCCATCAGGCACCCAGGGCGGTGCCGGTCCGAGCCAAGGCACAGGAGGTGGCAGCGGGGGCAACGTGTACAGCGAAGACAATGACGACGATCTCTACGGTTAACTCGCTGTCCTCGGTGGACCAAACTCCACATCAGGCCACGTTGTACAGGGAAAAATCCAATGTTCAGTGGACTCTTGGCTTCTTCATTCCTCAGTCGGAACAGTGTAGCTGCACGTCAGACTTTGTACAGGGAATGTTTTCTGCAAACACAAATCCAGAGCGGTGTTCAGTTATGAGGCAGACAGTGCATTAACAAGGAGGGGAACTGACTTAATTTCTGAGAAATTTCTGTTCTAGTTTATGTGACAGAATCAGCAGCTTTAGCAAGGGTACAACGCTAGCCTGTATTAAAAAAAATAAAACCCCACAGAAAATAATAAAAAAAAATTAATAAAAATCCCACAAAACTCTAGTAAATTTGTGGCAGTTCCTTTGTGTGGTGCTGGCGCTGTCTAAACCCGTGTCTCTGGTGCTGTGTGAGCACTCTTTGCTCCAGTGGTGCCCATCTGTGTGTGTGTTCCCCTGCTGGGGACAGGGCTGCTCTTCATGCTTAACACCTCTTAGCTCTGTTAATGGAAGAAATGGGTTTGGCAGTGTCTCTGCCCTGCTCTGGCTTGGCAGGAAGAGCATGGCAGCAGGTACCTGCTGTTGCTTTTCTGAGGCTGGTCATGAACTGTCAGGTCTCTTGCTGCTGTGAGTCTGCAGCAAAGGATCTCTCCAACAATCCCTGTCTCATCCAGGCACAAGGGGCACTTGGGGTGTCTCTGGGGTTGTGGCACTTTGGCTGGGGAGAGAGGACCTCCAGCACATTCCATCTCTCATGGAAAACTGGCCTTGTGTTGTGACCCAGACTCAGAATCATGGTTTTTCTTCCTTTTCAATTGTTCTGTCTCCCTGCCTTGCTGCATCTTTTATTTTCCTTTCTGTGAACTGAAAAATGTGCTGCTGCTCTACTTGGTTGTTTCTGTCAGGGAAGCCCTGAGTCCTAGGGAGCAGGAGCAAGACTAGAGGCTGGTTATGGCTGAGCCCTCAGCCTGAGAGGAGCAGTGGCAGTAGCGTGCAGAGAGCAGCTCTTAGGGAATGCAGGAACTGAGGGTTTCTGCAGGGAGGGTAAAACGCAGTTTGTGGCAGAATGTTTTCCTGGGCCTTTGGGGCTGAGCCAAAGGGGGAAGGGCAGGAGCTGTGGGGCTGGGCTGTGGGGTTTCTCTCCCAAAGCCTGGCACAACTTGAAGGGCTCCATGAAGACATCTGTATTTAAGGGGAGAGGACTTAACGGCAGGACAGGGCTGGGCGTGAGAAGGGCTCGTGCGAGGCCGCAGGGATAAGCACAGTGAAATAGGGAACGCTGCGTTTAAATGGCACAACCCCCGGAGGGGCAGGCCCCGCGGGGCCGGGCTGGCAGCTCACCTGCGCTGTCCTATTTGGGAGCTGTCTGCCGGCACCGCCGTCCCTGTCCTCACAGCACCTCTGCCGGGAAATCGCTCCTGCTGGCTTCTGGCAGTAGGGTTGAGGCTGGCAGGGCTGGTGCTTCCCCTGCCTCACTTCATCCCGTTTTTGGGTTAAACATCACCTTTCTGCTCTCGGGTTGATTCTCCGCCCTGAGCCCTGCAGGGACAGAGACACCAGCTTTGCTTTGGCCACAGGGAACCAGACCCAGGTGCTTTCTGCCACCCGGGAAGGGAGCGCTCCAGGACTCCCCAAAATCTTCCACAGCTTGGACAGGAGGTTCTTCCTCCCTGCTAGTGTGAGAACGTCACCACTCAGCAAGTCGAGGGGCAGATCCATCCTGGGATCTTTGTCTGCTGTGGAGGCTGGGGCAAGGAGGGCATGGGATGGTGGGGTGTGTGCCCCAGCTCCTGGCAGCCCAAATCTTCCCCACTGCCTCTCCTAGTTGCAAATGCTAACTGAATCCAGCAGAGGGGCTGGAAAACCTTCTCCTTTCTTCCCTGCTATCTGTGGGACATGGCTCCCGGTGAGGGGACAGCACACACAGGATTTCCAAGACCATCTACCCCTGCTCTGCGGCTGTCTGAACCTGGTAGAAGGGCTGAGGGTGGCCCCCAGATCAGCACTCACAGCCCCCACTTTGTGAACTTCAGCAGCCCCCGGCGAGCAGTTTGTATCAAG
This sequence comes from Tichodroma muraria, assembly GCA_013390105.1. Taxonomy (NCBI): domain Eukaryota; kingdom Metazoa; phylum Chordata; class Aves; order Passeriformes; family Sittidae; genus Tichodroma; species Tichodroma muraria. The sequence continues at coordinate 16,257 of WAAG01073738.1, forward strand.
GAGTGGGTTTGGCCTCTGCCCTGCCCCTTTCAGGACTCCAGCAGAGCCCCCGGTTGGTCACTGCCAGGGCAAGAGCCTTCCTGCAGCACCTCCCCTTCCTTCCCCTCCCCTCCTCACTGCCCAGATCCTTGCTGGGGGGACTGGGCAGCTCACAAAGGTGCTGGAGGAAGGAAGATGCTGTTGGGTCAGGCTTGCCCTGGAGGGTGTAGGATTAATGAGGGAGAAGCTGAGGGGATCCCCTTCCTTTGCTGACATGATAAGCACCTCCCTGTGCCCCCCTGGGTTCCACCTGTGGCCCCAGAGCCCCTTCACCCTCTACAGCCCCTACAGCCAGGCCCCATGGGGGCCATTGGACTCGATGGGAGCCACACTCCAGCCATGCTTGATGCAGGATGGGAGACCTCTCTCAGGCCGTGATGTGGGGGTTAGAGGCTGGTCCCTGATCCAAGAGACTGGGACTCTCCTGCACTGTCACAAAACCCTCAGGGCCCAGCAAGTGCTCCAGTCAGCAGGGGGCCACAAGTGACTGCTCTCAGCAGGTCCCCATCCTGCTCCAGGCAGGCATGGATGTGCTGTGGGCATTCATGCTCCATCGGCATCACTGGCCCCTAGAACATCCCTTCCCCTTGAGCCCCCCAGGCCACGTGCATCCTCTCCCCATGGCTATCCTTGTCCAGAGGGCATCGCTCTTCCATGGGCATCCCCTGCACTATGGATGTGCCCTCCCCACTGACATTCCCTGCCCCATGTGTATCACTTCCCTACAGAAGTTCCTACTCCAAGGGCTTCCCCTCCTGTGGAGGTTGGAACCCAGCTGGCAAATCAGTAACATTCAGCTGCTCATTCACACCCCACCTGCCACAACACCATGGCTGATACACTGGGCAGGGTGTTCTATGGCATGGAGTATCCCTTTGGCCAGTTTGGGTCAGCTCTCCTGGCCATGCTCCCACCCAGCTTATTGTGCACCTGCTCACTGGCAGAGCACAGGACACCAAAAAGTTCCTTTGTCCCTCCAGAAATATGGATGGTTTCTGCCCTGTGTAGCTCCGTAACTTTAGAGTGCACTGTGTGGGATAGAGGATAGAGGCAGGGCCCTTCTAGTCCTTTGGATTTGCCACTCACTTCTTGTAGAAATGGCATCACACAACACCCTGAGATGAAATGGACCCATTGTAATCATCGAGTCCAGCTCCTGGCCCTGCACAGGACACCCTTAGGGACCCACCATGTGCCTGAGAGCATTGCCCAAACACTACTTGAGCACTGTCAAGACTTGGTGCTGTAACCACTTCCCTGGGGAGATGTTCCAGTGCCCATCAGCCCCTCTGGGTGAAGAACCTTTTCAGCCTAAATCTCCCCTGACTTAAGCTGTAACACAGCTTCATGCTTGCCATAGGATCAGGAATACTGTACCCTTTGACTCTGCCTGGGAAACTACCCACTGGGCAGCAAATACTCTGAAGAACCCTCATTTGTGATTGTTTTCCTTTGCAATTCCCATACTTAAGTCTCTATGGTCAAGATAGGTTTTCCTTCCCATGTTCTTGTGTCCTCTCCATATTCTCGCAGGTATCCCTATTTCCTCCCTCTTCCCTAAAAGGATGCCTGCTGTTACCAGCCTGGGGGAATGGAGGACTTCCAAAGATGGAAGGCAGGAAGGCATTATAGAGGTAGTCCATTCCCATCCCTAGGAATGTTCAAGGCCAGGCGGAATGGGACTTTGAGCAACCTGGTCCAGTGGAAGGTGTCCCAGTCCATGGCAGGGGGCTTGGAATGACATGAGCTTTAAGATCCCTTCCAACCCAAACCTTTCTGTGACTGATTCTGTGAAAGAAGGGAGATGTTAGAAAATGTTTCTGCCATAGCTTGACTCTCCAAGCAAAAAGGCAAAGGTGCAGTTATGAACAGTTCCCAACAGATGGCTCCCAAAATACAGAGGGAATGGCTGAGTGCTTGTATCAGGTTTGTCTCACAGAGATTCTATCGTACCAATGGATCCTTGGGCCAGGGCCAACTGGATCCATGTTGTGTAAGGCTCAACAAGGCCAAGTGCTGGCTCCTGCCCTTGGGTCACAACAACCCCCTGCAGCTCCAGGCTGGGACAGAGTGGCTGGAAAGCTGCACAGTGGGAAAGGACCTGGAGGTGCTGATCAACAATGGCTGAACGTGAGTCAGTGTTGTGCCCAGGTGGCCAAGAAGGCCGAGGACATCCTGAATGTGTCAGCAATGGTGTGGCCAGCAGGACCAGGGCACTGACTACCCCTCTGTGCTGGGCACTGGTGAGGCCACACTCCAAGTGTCTGGTTCTGGGCCCCTCACAAAAAGGGACACTGAGGTGCCGGAGTAAGTCCAGAGAAGGGCAATGGAGCTGGGGAAGGGTCTGGAGCGTAAGTCCTGTGAGGAGCAGCTGAGGGAGCTGGAGAAAAATAGGCTCAAGGGAGAACTGATCACTCTCTACAGTGACCTGAAAGAGGATATAGTCAGTCTCTTCTCCCAAGTAGCAAGCAACAGGNATTCTCTTCTCCCAAGTAGCAAGCAACAGGGCAAGAGGCAATGGCCTCAAGTTGTGCCAGTGGAGGTTTAAGCTGGGTATTAGGATAAAATTCTTCATGGAAGTTGTTGTCAAAAATTGAAGCAGGCTGCCATGGCCATGGCGCATCCCTGGGGTATTGAAAAGATGTGTTTGAATTGAATTTGAATTGAATCACAGAATGTTTAGGTTGAAAAAGACCTCT
>WAAG01073747.1:0-13959 GCA_013390105.1 Tichodroma muraria
TGATCGAAAGTATTTGTAAAAATTGCTAGAACGTCTGTATGACAAGATAAGATTGAAGAGAACCAGACAATTAACACTGAAAGCACAAGGAAGAATCTACCACTGACCCTTTGGCTATCAATAACTGTAAAACCACAGACCAGGGGGCCTCGTGGAGAAATAAAATACAAGACTCTCAAAATCACATCTGCATTGTGGCACATTCCCTGAGCTCAAGGGTCGAACTAAGATAAAGAATTCTCGGAACATGTACACTCAAAGCAATGTTTCAATCAGTATAACATTCATTAACATGCATTTGACCAATGCAATGAGAGAGTATATAAGAAGAGTTGTTACAGTTAATGGTGTGGGTTTTGGCCAATTGCCAAAACACCCCAGTGCTGGATTTTGTCCCTTTTATCCCTTAATAAACCTTTAAAATTTTAGAGAGTGAGTTTTGTTTTTTACATCTACCCCAAGGCTGTCCTGGTTTAGGGCAAATTTGGGAGAAACTTCCAAAAAGGGTCCCTCTAGAAAGCAGATTCAAGCGTCCCCTCCCTCTACTGGTTTGGGAAATTATTTTTTTCAGAGGCAAAAAAGGGAAGTAGAAACTTTGTCAAGAATCATACAATACACAAAGAAACCCACAAACACCAACAAGATACCTGCCTTGCAGAGATGCTGATCTCTTCTAGAAAAATGATCATAATTTGAGACAATAGTTTTTCCTCTATCATCTCTACTCTTTTAAGAGTTTTGTACTAATTCAATTAATAGTACCAAAGGGTTCTTAGAGGGCAAAAACTGAACAAACGTGTATTTTACCTCCACTCTAGTTTACAACACATTTTCACAAGCCTACTTCTACATTCAGTTCACAGAGCAGCCTGAGCCCAGTACAATTGTCTATCAGACCTCTCCTAACAGTTCTGTCTTTTCCCCTTGAACACACATAACACTTGCATCTTCCATCTCCTCTAGCAAAGAGTTTCAGAGCTTATGAATTATTACAAGAATACTCTCTAACATCCATTTACTCAATGTTATTAAAAAAAAGAAAAAAAAGTTTTAAAATGCTTTAAAGTAATATAAATTAACAAATGTTCTTAGACAAAAGAGAAAGACCAACACTACTTACTATTAACAACAGGGCAGTTTTCATCCTTAGGATCTTGAAGTCTTGATAGGGCCAAGACAGCCTGAATTCTCACACTTGGAAATTTATCTTTAAGTCTAATCAGCATAGCTTCATTAATTTTATCAAATAAGTCATCATCAATCTCAGCATTCTCTGGCATATTTCCCAAAATCTTGTTAACAAGCTGACAGGTTCGAAACCTAACTGCATGGCTGTCCACATTGTGAGACTTAGGGAAAGAAAAAAACGGTATTCTTATAATCACAGTTTTCTCATTTCCAACATAAGGCTATTATTGTGCACATCTAAGTGGCTAATATTCTACAGAATAAATTAAATATGCCCTTCTATGTTTCAAAAGCTTTTCCAATTGAATTTTATTTTTAAGATTAAAAATTCACAGAACTGAAAAGCAATTACAGCCCATTGCTTGGATCAGTGACTCTAGAAAATCGGCAGTGCCTTCACAAAGGAAGCAGCGTGCTGACCCCTGCACTGCTTGCAGTGCATTAGCCAACATACTGCTCTGCCTCCATAAAACATTAGAAGACAAAAAAAAACATTAGCAATTATGATTAGTTATCTTAGGCTTGATCCATAATCTTTCCATGGCAAATCAATAGTTTAGGAAAATATAATTCTATTTGTGTGTTCATGCTATTGGAACTGTTTATCTTTCTATGTAACACTTGCAGTAAGCAGAAAGGAATAATACATATGCCAACCACAGTTGTATAGAAGATCTTTTAATATTTTTGTTTTCAAAGGAAGAGTATAAATTAATTTCCACCACATTTCCACAATTTTATGCTTATAAATATACCTATAGCAAAGCCTACAAGTGACATATCTGACAGCTATATAGGAAAACGTTCACTTTTTCTCAAAGGCCCAGATTTTGAAATCCAGTTGTTAGATTATTGTGTGCGATGTGGTGGATCTTTTTGTGTTGGGGAAATGGAGATTGTGTTACTTGTCAAGCACTAGCTTTGCTTTGCTTTCACTTTTTAATTTCTAATTTGTAAGTACCGTCAAGTACCAATACGTGTTCCCCACTGCAAAAGGCTTCCATTTTCTATGTTAGACATTTAAGAATTAATGTTAACTGTACCTCTAGCAGAAATTTAAACACATAATTCAGGAATAAATTATCTTCTTCTCCCTCCTCACTACCATCTTCTTTCTCCATGTGATAGAATGAAGTAACAAATCTAGCTGCAAAATTGATCACTTGTTCCACTGCTGGTTCCCGCCTGTAGATTATCATAGCATACTTGAGGAAGTGAATGAATTTTTCATTAAAGCCTTCTTTATCATCCAACTGGGGAAAAAAAATCAAACCACAACAAAAGATAACTATCTGGTTCATCTTTCAAAGCTGTACCACAGAAAAATAAAGTAAGTGTGCTTCCAGTTGATAGCTTCCAATTGAATTTAAATTTTTAAAGGGCTACAGCGAGCAGTCGGGGCACTCCCGCTGTCGTGCCCTCCTCACTATTTTGCCCTCCTGTCTTGTTACTCCACAGCAGGCACATTACGACCACGGGGCTCCACCTGGCTGACAGATGTCAGGGCGACAATCAACACCCCGTCCATTAGATCCTGTGTCACACCCGCTTCTCGGGTATCCAAACACCCTCCCGCGGCATCACCAACACTTGCGGGCAGCTCTCACCGCTGCGTTCGCAGGAGACAACTGTGCAGAACAGTTCAGCGGCCTGGTTTTGCGGCATTTGGGTGGGGTTTTGGGGGAGGATTGGCGTTTCCGTTTGTTTGATTGTTCGTTTTAAGTCACTGGCTCTCCTTAGGCACACCGGAGCTCGTTCTAGGGGAACATTACGGAGGCGGCCCCTACCCCCCGGGGCACCAGTGGAGCAACCGCTGGGGCCCTTAGCCCCCCCGCGCCGGGCCGCCCGAGAGCAGCCGTACCTGAGCATAAGTGCTTTTCAGAGCCACCACGAGCTTCGCGTGGTTCTGGTGAGGCTTCTGGGCCAGCTGAAAGGCTTCCTGGACCTGCAACAGCTTCTTTTTGGCTCCCATGGCCGAGGGGCAGCTGCGGGACCGACCCCTCACAGCCCCGCGCGCGCCAGCAGTGGCCGGACCGCTCGCCCGCAGCTTCAAACAGAGCGCGGGAGCCGCTCCCGCTCTCGCGAGAAACCCGGGCGGGCGCGCGCTCGTGCCCGCGCGCTNACGGAATGAATCGGTCGGCGAAGAGCTCTGCGATCTTCGAATCCAGGCTGTCGCCGAACGCCGCCATGTCAACGAGACCATGGCACTGAGTGCCACGTCCAGTCATTTCTTGAACACTTCCAGGCATGGTGACTTTACCATCTCCCTGGACAGTCCACTCATCCTTACTGTGAAGAAATTCTTCCTGATGTCCAACCTTTCGGTGGCGCATTTTATGACTATGTTCCCTAGTCCTATATCTGGTTGCCTATAAGCAGATGCCGACCCTCATCTGACTATAATCTCCTTTCAGGCAGTTGAGTGATAAGGTCCCCCTGAACCTCTCCAGGCTTTACAACCCCAACTCCCTCAGCTGCCCCTCAGGGAATTTGCGCTCCAAACCCTTCAGGGCGGGCTGGGCTGAGGCCATGCGAGGCTGCGATTGCCCTGCGGCTGTTCCACAGCGGGAGCGGCTGTTCCAAAATCCATTCCCGGTATCAGTCCTGCTGCGGCTGAGCTTCCAGCCTTGCTAGCGGCGCGGACTTCCAGAATCACGTTGGCCGAAATAGTTAAATGCGCCTGACAAACCCGCCCGGAGCCGCTCTCCCAAAGTCCTCCCCGGACGTGAGCACCAGGGAAAGTAAGTACAGACGGGTTTTGTAAACCGAAGCGTGTGCGGCAGCAACCTGAGAGAGCTCAGCCGCTCTCTAAATAATAAAAGCTTATTGAAACTCCCGCTCTTCTGTGTCCGCTGCGAGGGGGCTGAGAAGGCGGGCGGTGCTGATGCAATACCCATTTGTGCTCCTTCCAGACTGAATCTCTTGTTAGGGGAAATTTCCCCCAAGTCTTCAAGCGTTTGTTGCGAACTGAATGCTTTCCCAGAAATCCTTTAACTGGAGAACAGTAATAAGCCCCATTATCTCATTATCTCAGTGTCTCATTGAAAACAGGAAAGATAACTAAGCTCAAACCCCAAGGCGGCGTTACTGTTACGGAACGTACGGGGAGCATTTAATGACACAGTTAACGAGAAACAAGGCCGGGGGTGATTAGCTGAGGGAAAACGTTCTGAGCATCAATTACAGAGTTATAGACAGCATTCAAAGAAGTAAACACAAGCCGTGGACAGCAGGAACTTAAGGTGTTTGGCGTCCATATATGTTTGGGCTTTAAGAAAAAAAAAATATGCCTGATGAACTTCAAGGGATGACAGCTATTTAGTAAGGACAAGCAAATATCAAATGACAATAGGTCAAATAGGCAGGACCTGTCTTAAAGTCATTTTTGTCCAAGTAAAAAAAAAAAACAAAAACAAAAAACCAAAACCACTAGGGGTCAGTCTTGTTCTAGATTTGAATCTTCCTAGTGTTTTATTTAAGAAGCAGCTTTTAATCAACAAAATAATTGGAATTATTTTCTCCTTACAATGGTGTCAAGCATTATGGGATATATATGAGCTGTATGTGAAGAATGGAGGGCAGGAGCTGGAGACAAAATATTTTCTTTTATAGATAGAAATAAATTCTAAAATAATTCAAATATGTAGCAGAGGGCTTTTTTTTTTTTTTCTGATATTATACTACTATGCATTTGTGTATGTTTAAAAAAGATACCTCCATTTTAAAGGTGAATTTTATATTTTTATTAACTTCTAAAACATATGCATCAGGCCTAATCACCTTCTGCTCTTAGAGAGTAAGAAATGGATTCTATATGCACAAATACGATAGTAATATAGAATCTTACATGTTAACACCTTTCTAAACTTTCCATTTTATATTGGAGAAATAGTCACTCTACAAAACTACTATAATCAACTGCAAATCCTCAATGAGTTGAACTCTTTTTTAAGGTTAAATTATGTGAGGAAATACAATGTGTAACAATCTTTCTGTTTAATGTATTTTTCTGGATAATTACCTTCATATAGATTTTTTTTCTGCAATAGGACCCCTGTCTGTGGTCAAGAAGATGCAAACAGGAAGATGAGCAGATAAACCTTTGTGATTCTTGTGGCATTAAAAACACAGGATATTTATTTTAAGTGTAATCATAATGCAAACTGAATGATTTTTGATTCACATGTTTAGCATCCCACTTGTACCTACCTGGATCTCAAGTCTACAGAAGAAGACCTGCTCTGGAGAATACCTTATGGTTCCTTACCATGGATTTCATTTAGGATGTAAGATTTATTTCTTCCAGACTACTTTAAATATTTCTGCTAGGCTTTATGTTTACAGATAGAAATAGAAAATTCTCAGTAACTGACATTTCATGTGCAAGTAAATAACGTGCTGAAGTAGGATCATAAGTGCTGGCCATGTTTCTGTGATACCAGATACCTTGTTTAACTGATAGAAGTGTTGTTGTCATAGTTTTTACAGCTTACTTTTCAGGGCCTTGACTGCACTAATCAGCTTTAATGAGTCCAAACCTGCCTTACCTGAGGCCTGAAGCCACAACCTTTTGCCTGTGGGCCCAGGAATCCATTCCAGCTCTGCCCTGTGCCTCCAGTGCCTTGCTGAGCTAACTCCGGGCTCAGTGAGGACCAGCTGTGTCCTGTGGGATGGATACAACGACTGACTAGGTGGGAAAGGATGTAATGAAGGCCCAGAGGTTATAACCAGTAGGATTTCACAGTTCAGTCTGGAAAAGAATGATGAAACTCTGAACCTTGAATAGTGCTCCAGGCCCTGGAGGGTAATGTGCTCTATTCCAGCTTTTTACCTTGTCCTTTGAAGTAGTGACCTTATCTGCCACGATCTACTTCTGACTCACTGTTCTAGATCCTTTCTCGTTCCTTTGTCAGTCCTGTTATGTGAGCAAACACAGTGCTACAGGGCAAGCCAAACTTGCTGCGTGCCAGTTGCTTTGTGGTAATATTAGATGTAGGTCATTGGATAAAAAATGGAAGTTGATGCTATCCTGTTAGGTGTTCAAGGGCTTTTATATCTGGTGTGTTTGGTTGGTTCTAGTTTCTATATTTAAAACATAAACATAGTAATGTTTCAGCCATAATCAAGCCATCATTATGCAATAGAACCTGAGCTTATGTCTACCACATTCCCCCAAAACTTGTCTATATGTAAGTCAGCTGTAAAATTGTATATACATTTTTGAATAGTTACTGTTTTCAGTCAATGAGGAAATCAGTAGCTCTCCTGCTGTTTGTGGAATCCTGTCTGTTTATTGAGATGGGAAGAAATTAAAAATATAGAGTAGTTATATATAATATTTTTGTGTGCAATTATGTATAACATGGATAATTACCTAAGACATATCAGTGGCAATGCTTTATATTTGTCATTTTTCTTGCACTCAATCCCAAAACAAGTTTTATTGGAAATGGAATAGAGAATTAGGTAGGCAGCATAACTTTTATTAGTCTTCTGACTGGTTTTTTTATCCTTATTTCCCTTTTTTTATCTCTTTTCAAAAAAAAAAGAGAAAATGGTTCCTGGATTTTCTGTTCTGAGGTCTAAAAGCTACTCTAGGTCCAAAGTGAATGTAAGTGGAGATAAAAATGAGGGTAGTGATTTAGAAATTAAATTAGATTCTCACTTAGGGTTGTATCTTCCTTTACTGATAGACTAACTTGAGAAGTTTTAAGTCAATTTTAGTAATGCAGCTTTTTTCATTTGAAACACAGAAGGTATGGGTTGGCAGGGACCTTGAAGATCATCTAATACCTACTGCCACCCCAGTGCTGCTGTGGGCAGGGATGCTTCCCACTGGCTCAGGTTGCCCAGGGCTCCATGCCATGGGTTCTGACATAACATGACAGTTAATGACTAACTGTTGGTCTACTGTTTTCAAAGGCAAACCTTGTTGGACTGCAAAACAGCTTAGAATGTAATCAAGGGAACGAATTTAACTTTGCTCTTGTATATTTAAAAAAAAAAAATCTCACTGAGCACTGGTGTTCAGACAAAGAGTGAAAGAATTGGGCTGTATTGTGTTTTAGCAAAGCTGTTTGCAATATGTTAAACAAAGGTGCAAACTTATGTATTAAACATTTGCAACAGGAATATATTTTTTTGTGTCTTGGAATCTGAGGGAATGGGTCTTAATAGTAACTAGTAGCTAGTCAGGAGATTGCAGAAGTTACATAGTCTGCATGCTCAACAAGCAGGAGGTATCAAAAATGGAAGGCTTACAGTCTTTTGCTCGTGTATGTTTTTTTTATTTTATGGAAAGGAAATTAGTTAATATACCTGAACAACAAAGCTACAAACCTGTGTAGTTAATCCAAGACTTATAAAAACTGTAGTGACATGACCACCTTGTCTCACAATTTACCAGAAACTAACACAGCAATAATAATTCAAGCAGAAGAGTATGCTTAAATTTTTGATTTTTTTTTAAACTGTCTTTGCCATCTACTGCCCCAAGTTCAGACACATGTGTTCCATGTAATTCTCACAAAACCCATATTTGTATAGTACACATTTAGATTATGCTTTTTGACATCCTTGTTTCGTCATCTTATTTATATCTGATCCCTAGATCAGTTACAAGAAAAAAAAAGAAAAGCTAAATACTTGTTGAAACATTCTGGCATTATCTACTGAAATTCTGTTATTGAAACTAAGTTGGTTTTTTTTGAGTAATGAAACTAATGAACTTAAGTCACCTGTGAATTTATGTTCTGTTGTTGCATTTTCTGGTGCATGAGATCTGATTGAAACTTTTCCAGGGTTTGAAGTATTGCCTGAAAAGTCTTGTCTGGACTGAGAATACTTCACCAGTGACAAATTATGTTCTGCTAAAACATCATCTTGTACCAAAGTCTCAAGTTCTTTCCCTCTAATACCCCAAAATTCATAAACAGCCTGCTTGAAGATATCTCAGTAGTTTATTCCTTTTCCAATGTATCTGAAGATCTGTGCTTCTCTGCTCTGCCATGCCCATATAGGTGTCTCAAGTCTCTATCTACCCCTGCATCCAGGTCCAGTGTTTAATGGAACAACCATAAATGTTACTGTCCACCTGTGTGAAAACACAGGTAACTTCTTGCAAGTACTTGTAAAAGCTTTTGCAGTTTTCTTAATTTGCTTTCTATTTTCGCTTAGTTTGTGCTATTTTTTCTGAGGAAACAATGTGTTAGGACTTTGCTCCAGCCCTTTCTCTTCTCTTGATTGTCCTAATAAGCTTGTCAATTTAATCAAAATCTTACACATAATTAAATTCCTAGGCTTTTTCTCAAATTTATGACCAGATAGAGAAGGTATTGTAAAATATTAACTAAGTTAAACTTGTGTGAGTGCCTCAGCAGATATCAGACAATTAGCAGCAGTATGTCCCTCTGTCCTAGTCACAGAAAAAGTTCCAGCAGCATCTTGGACACTAGTGCCCATGAATAAAGAAAATGTACTTTGTCATTCCTTTGTGCGAGGATCTGTTTCTAACCTTTTCTTATTAATGTTCTTTCTGAGCTGAACATAATTTCCCTGCTTAGTATCTCTCAGTAACTGTGATCATTTTCATTTTTACATTGCATTTCTCAGTCTTCATTTCCTCTCATTCCTGGAGTGAAGATTCTTTCTGCTTCTGGAGATTTAGAGTCTCTCCTTTTCTCCTGGCAATAAAGGGCTTGGTTTCCCTGTCCCAAGGTCCTATGTTCTTACATCTTTACAGTGTTCCTTCTCCCCACTGCCTTGTAGGTATTCTTCTGCCCTGATCTTTTCCATTGAGGAGTGTTACTCTTAACAGTTCTTTGTCTCTCTATGTCTCTCACCAAGGTTTCTCTGTTTTCCTTCTGCCCTACCATTAGCTGACACCAGATAATCCTCCTCCTCAATTCTGACAGTCCTCAGGAAGCTCTTTTTAAAAACCCATTACTAGCAAAGTGGAAGCTTCTCACCCAATAAGGATGGCAAGTACTGCCAGGAGATCAGACTGGAAAGCTGCCTGCCTTTCCAGGTAGGGGCAGCAGGGAAGAAACAGCCTCATGGCGCCTCTGGCTGGCTGCAAGTCAGTGGGGCCTGAAGTGGAGCCCTCGGCAGTTCCATGGGGCATCTTGTGCTGGCTGCAGTGACACATCAAAGGAGTGTTGGGCAGCCCTTGGCTTCCCTTGTCTGTTCATTCTCCCTTTTCCTCTCTTCTACCTCTCTTACTTCACCCTACTTGGCCTTCTCCTACTTCTCTTCTAGACTTGTTTAAACATGTTCACCAACAGTTTTCTTCTTGCATAACACTCCATTGAAGCATTCTCTTAAAAAATCCCATTATCTTAATAGTTGGCTTTTGTGTGTGTATTTTCCTGCCTTTTCTGTCCCTTTTTTTATTTTACATGTCTAAGCCTGATCTCTTTGAAACAGTGAGCACATTTAAAAAAAAAAAAAAGACCTGTAATACTGTCAGTTTTCTTCAGGCACCTTTCCAGTGCATTTAGTGTAACTGAAGGGAACAGTCTCCTTGGATAAGGCAGGCAGACTGGATCCTGGACACAGCTCCTGGGCTCATGTGTGCTCGTGGGCCCCTTGGCTGCCATTCCGCTTCCAACACAGCAGCAAAAACTGAGCAAAGGTTTTCTTCATCACTTATGGGCCCATCCTAGTTTAGAGACGATTGCCAAAATAACAGAGCTTATGAAAGGTGCCAACACGCTCTTTTCAGATGACCTCTGCAGTTTTTTGACACTTAAGGAGACAACATAATTTAATCTTCAGGCAATCTCTACTACAGCAGATCCCCGGCAGTGCCTGTGCTAGTGCCTCTAGGCTGGCTCAGCGTCTCCAGTGGGGAATTTGTAGCACCCAGCCGCTGGCGTCTCCTCCTGGCGGAAGCTCAACCATTTGAAGAGAAGGGGAGGGAAAAAAAAATCCCAATCAGGACGTTTGCACTTGCTGTTCTCTGCTTGCTCGCCTGGGTGTTTTGCTGAAGGACTGGGACATCTGCAGCGAAGGGGGAGAGGCGGCGGCTGGAGCGTGCCCTGTTCGGGGCTGAAGTTCCTCCAGCGCCGGGGGCCGTGCGTGCGCGCAGCCGGGGGGGCGAGCAGCGGGGCCGCGATCGCGCTACCCGGAGCGTACGCAGACAGACGTGATTAAAATTCAAGCCTAATGGCCTCTGGCATAAACAGCATTAATCAGCCCGGCACTTGCAATGGATCTAAAGCTGCTCGCAGCAGCTCGGCAGAGGAATGCAGTCGGGAAATGCACATGAAAATGTGCAAGAAGATTGCCCAGCTCACTAAGGTAAGTCTCGCTGTTGCAGTCTTTCCAGAGAGGTGAGGCTGCTCTGGCCGGGGTGTCAAGGAATTGTCTCCTCTGGTGCCCCTGTCTGAGAGGAGGGAAGGGAAACGGATTTTCTTCTTAGGCTGTTGCCGAGAACATCGGCGTGCACAAACTTCCCTGCACACGGTTCCGTCGCGGGGGCTGCAGCCCATCCTTAGGGGTTGCCTTTGTGGCAGACTATGGACGCCTCGCACTGAACTGCGCTAATTACCGTGCGACCATAACGAGAAGAGCTCCAGCCCCGCAAAGACGCGGGGTTTGGCTGGGAGCTGTTGTGGACTGACAGTATCCGCTTTTCTTCTAGAATTACGAAGACCGCAAGTAATTTGCGTTTTATAGGTTCTCAAGTAATATTGTTGCAAAGCTGCAGCCATCGCGTGGTACTACAATACCATGACTCGCAGCTAATTGTTCCTGATGTGCATAAAAAGAGCTACTTTAAATGAGATTTTTAAAAGGAGTTGTAGAAGAGACAGGACTAAATTACATGGTATATTGTACTTAAAACTTTTAGTCAATACTGAACCGCTCAATATTTTCCACATCGAGTTAAGAAATAAGAGAAAATATGTAGGAAATGGCAGTTATCTATTAAACTATTCTTATGCCACATCTTTGTCAGTGAGAAAAACCTATTTACTACCCTTGTTTACTAATACAGCTTTTACATGTTCTGTAACCTTGCTGCAATTGATAGAGACTTATTAGCGATGAAAAAACATTGACTAAAAATACAGGTCAAAGAATAAGAAGTCATTTAGATGTTCAAGTTAGAATGGCTTACTAGTTACAGTGCCATCATTCTCATCTTGTGATAACTGTATATGGTAATGTACATCATGTGCATCAATACATAAACAAGAGCCACTTCTAATTACATATACTTCCTATACTTATTTTATAGGTTCTTTGATTGTATGTTTGTTTAATAGTATTTGTGCACAATAAGATCCTTACTTTTTGCCCATACGTTGCGTAATTTTATTTCAGTCTTTTTTTCAGATGTCTTCTGCTAAATTTCTACTGTTAAAGTATGTGTGGGTTGATTTCTTTAGTTTTGATAGAATTTCCCCTCTAGGTGCTTTTCAGTTATCTGAAATAAAGATGATTTATACCTGAAGCTGAAACAAGTACTTTTGAAAAACAAATCATTCTGTTTTGGAATGTGGCTTTTAAGAAGCAATTTTCTCTGCGATAATTTTCTTCCAACACTACACTTATAGAGAATTCATGGCACAACTGGAATTTAAATCACATGCTTTCCCTTTCAAATTCTGTGTAAACAAATGCAGTACCAACAGCAAGCATGTAAGAAGCAAAATCTGACACCAGATCAGCTGAAAAATGGCTATAGGGGAAATTTGTGATAATAATTTTTGGCTTAGGAATTTTGAAAGCTTTCTTTTAAAGTACTGTTTTCTTGGTTATATTACAGTCAGAATGATTATAATAAAATCCCTCCTAAATTTAAGTGGCCCGTAGTACTTTCCTTTTTGTGTCTAACCTAGTATGCAGTACTGCTGTGTGTTGCACAGCTGCAACTTCTGTCTCAGTGACTGTAGATTTTCATTGATGAGGAGATAATGATCTCATTATTCATCCATTCAGTGTTGTGCCAGGTGAGATGAATACAAAATATGTACATTAGGTATAAGATACGGATCTTGACTTCCATTCTCTTTGTTACATAGTCACTAGGGGCCTCTTCCTATTCACAAAGGCAAAGAAGAAGTGTGTAAAGGCATTAATGGGAACCAAACTTGGCAAGGTGATTCTATCCTTGCATGTAGTGCTGATTATGTCTTAAGGTGTTGGTTAGGGGAATACAGGGATCCAGGGAATCCCAACAGGTAATTTGGACAGAGACTGTGAGAGCTGCTCCCGTTCTACTGCCCTGCTATTTCTGGTTTTGAAGAGGTAAAATATAGGAAGTTTTCATACCTTCAGTCACAGAGTTTTCTGTTCTGCACATTTTTGGTTGTAGCCACAGAAAATACAAACCTTTAGCAATGTTTTGTTTGCTTTGGGCCACAGGCAAAAAGTTTTTTGTAGCTCACTTCCTACAAAAAACTAAACTCAGTTTTTTGTAGCTCACTTCTCTTGAAATGGGTGTATTTGTATTGTAGTCAATTGTAGCAGAATGCATGAGTTTGTAGTAGTTATTAAGTAATACCAGTAATAACATTCAAACTTTTCCATCAGACACTGGACCAATGGCATACTGTTTCATGCTTCCCATTTCTTTGTATTTCCCTATCTGTTTAGCAATAACTTGGAGTTTAAGATGCATGGTGACTTTTATAAGATACTTGGTGTGTCACTCCCTGCTGGCTCAAGCTATGGATTTGTAACCTCTACTGGCTATTACAGAATTTTCATGTACTTATGGCTTCTCAGCATAGTCCTTTTTACTTGAAATAGGACGAGAAATTCAAATGAACTCTTGAAGAAGAGGAAAGTGGATCAGCTTTCATTAACAGAGGCGGTTTGGACAGGGCTGACAGGAACTAGATACACTGCAGATATCCATGCTATTCAGGCTTCTTTTCAAACCCCTGCCAATGGGGCTCAAACCAAACCTGCTGTTCTGGTCTGCAGTTCTGAAACCAAGCCTAATATGAATACCCAGGAGGGTGACAGTGCCTGGTGATCAGAGAGCTACCTAAGCCACAGACTAGTTCCATTTCCTTCTTAGAAACAAATTCCTGGATACCAAGGGATGGGTATTTTTTAGTGAGAGAAAACAGTTATTCTCAAATACATTTTTTCTCTTGGGGTTCGTCTGACTCTATATTGTGAATCTGGGAGCCTTGTTGTAAGAAGCACATTTTAAATTGCAGCATTACTGGTCAAGTAGATTGTTACTAAAAAAAAGAAATCAAGTAGCCTGGCAAGAATTTTGTGTATATATGTTGGATACCGTGAGTTATAACAGAGGAAGAGAGTGCTGATGCAAGGAAAAGTTAATTGCTGGTAAAACACGCTTGCAAATCCTTTTTTTCCCTTTAGGGGAAAGAAATGTCAAAGGGAAGCAAGTGTGTTCCTCTTCTAGAAGCAGCAGCATAGGCAGATGTTCCTTAATGACTCTGTGTGGAGCAGTTCAAAATGTTGCATGTTCTGACTGCATATCACCAGCAGTCCCTAGAAGGTTTAGCCCCTCAGCTCAGTCAACAAGGTAGAAAATATGACAATTATTTAATAAGTTTCAGTGGAAAATCAGCCAGAAAAGCCAAACCCTCTTTCCTTCATTGTTTAGGAGAGGGATGGCTGACTTCTGTATAAAAATATATGTTCATATTTAGTTCTGTTAGCTTCACTCTTGTGGGTGGAAATTTACTGAAGAATTAGCAAGTGATGCGTGCGTGAGGACATAGACTGTTTACAACACTTCAGTGTCTTGTAGCGGGGCTGTATATTGGATCTTTTCACCTT
>WAAG01073750.1:0-36964 GCA_013390105.1 Tichodroma muraria
AGAAATCCAGTAGAAACGTTTTGATGGATTTGACCCAGTTTTGTGACTATTTTTCAGGTCAGCTGAACCTGCTCTTTTTTGATAAATAAATCATTTGTCTATATTCTTCTGCTCTGCTCTAATGGGGTGAACAATTGATGGTGGTGAGGTGATGTATAACATTCATTCATCTTACTAGATGGTCACCATAACTGAGCTAAGTACTTAGTTAAGGTGGCTGTACCCCAGCAGTGCATCTACTTCAACCAGTACAGCTTCACCCTGAGCAAAGGAAATGAGGGAATAGTTGAGGGCTGCTAAATATTTTGGAGCTTTTGAAGGATACTTAAAAGCTAAGTGAACATCTTGACCAGGATTTTCTCAGTCTAAGCCAGTTGTCGGATATCACACCACAGAAAATACTCCTGTCCAACTTCTCCTGAACAATTGACTATTCGCAATCAAAGGCAATTTCTCTTTGAAACAGTGTTTCTCTCTTAATTGATTAAAAAAAAATGTATTTCAGTCATGCAATGAGTAAGACATTTGCTAAAAGTCAACCAAAATTTAAACGTCTTGTTCTTTGAGTAAGTGCATTGCAGATCATCTCAACTGAGTAATTGATTTCCTCTTCTGAGTTTTTGCATTTTTTGACCTTGAAGTTTTGGGATGAAAAAATCCTGGGAGAGAAAGTTGCAGAAAAATGTTGTTTTGTTTTGTTTTTTTTCTTCATTTATTTCCAAGTAACTATAATTGGAATAAGGTCTTAACCCAAACCTGATGCAAAAAAACAAAAGAAAAACTGAAAATCAGGCACAGTCAGTGTTTGGGTTTTTTTCTAACGGGCTATTATTTAAAGTGAATATGTGTTGTAATTGACAATTACATCTTACGTATCCCCAAACCTGAAATTGTTATGAAGATGTTTAGGCCTTATCACACCTTAATCTTCTTTTTTACAGTTACAGTGTAATGATGCATATAATGCAGTGATGTACAATGCAGATGGATTAGTCTTAAAATTGATGGAGTAGTATTGTGAGAACACAGCGGGTTTCTTATGCCAAGCAAGTTATGAAACTATTATGATAAAGATGACTTATGAATTTATTGCTTTTTTGCAAGTGCTGCCAGGTAATGTCTTTTCAAAATAGACTTGTAAAATGAAAATAACAACAACAGCAATCTTTGCAATAAGAATTCTCTTAGAAGGGTAAAGGTACTTCGCTCAGTAAACCAAGTAAACTACCCAAATTGTATTGGATTGCCCTTGGTTCATGCCCCTTCTTTGCCAAGGAGGGATGAGACTAACTGCTCAAAACAAATGTCTATTTGAATCTTGATTTCCATATCGTTTTCATTTTGATTAGTCTGCTCCTGCAGTAAAAAAATGATTTTTTGTGCTCTCCTATCACAAAAATGGGGTTTAGGCCCAAATCTTAATGCAGGATATTTTCAATCCATGCACAAAGAAAAAAAATGACAATTAATTTTGATAACAATACCACTGAAGTTGTGTGTCATGATCTCTTATATTTGTGCTTAATTTCCATCCAGAGATCCGATTTAAGGACAGCACTGTGGAAGGCACAGTATGAACACATGGCACTGTCCAAAAAGAGGCTATTATCTAAATAAAAATGTCAATAAAGGATGAAATGACTAGCTATAGGCCAGCTACCAGGGTTTTTGATTTCCATTTGTGTACTCTGACTCACGCCACCTTTTGCAGCACACACCTCATATCTGCTCTGACTAATTTCTTCTGGGGAGGCAGGGGCAGCGTGAAATCATCTGTGCATTACACAAGTGATCCAACCGTGGCTCATTTCTCTGTTTTCCCTCAAAATAATTTCGATGTGATTACCCAAGCATGTAAAATGGTCAATAAGTAGAACATAGAAAATGTAGTTTCGGATACCAAATTCAGTTGTTCCGGTGATTATGAATAAACTTCTGAGTGAAATGAAATTATTTAGGTTTCTCTTGAGAACAGAACTAAAGTAAAACAATTAGCAGCATTCCAGAGAATGCAGAATTTGGAACATGTGAAGAATGGGAATTAGTTGCTGATGTTCCAGGAGCAATTGCTCCCAGGGACCCCATAGCTCTTAAATCAGCTAGAAGACCATCTGCTCCAAAAGATTTATCAATTACTATATTTCTTTTAAAAGCAGTTTGAAGTATACAGTTATACTCCTCTCTATTGAAAAGCTTTTCTGTTGAAAAGCTTTATAGCTTTCATGAAAGTTTTTAATGAAAAACTTTCATGATAAACATCCAACTGAAATGTGACTTCATGTAAGTGTCATCACCCACCCAGATGCAGGCTCCATTTATAATGATTCCAAAATCTGCAGTGTCTGAAACATAAAATGTATAAAATTTATAACTGTTGTGAACTGAAAAAATACCACATTCCTTTTGCATTTTATCTTGTGTTAGGCAGTAGTGCAAGGAAAACCGGGCCAGCTTCTTGACTGGGTGCCTGGCTTACAATTCTTAAATACACAGGAAGGTCTGTGTTTCCAAGTATCTGCTCTTGCAATAATCTTGGAAACTTTTCCAAGAAACTTCTGCCCCAAAATGATTTCAGCCCTCAATTATAAGGTTTATACATTCTTACAAACTTACTTAAGCTGGACTCCTAGCCTCTTGTCAGTATTGAATATTATAGGTCCTATAACTGGATTATAAAGAAGATCTTTACATCCTATCATTAGATCTCAGGGAACTAGGGGATTGGGCAATAATGAAAGCACAATCCTAAAAATATTTATTATATAAAACACATACTTTACACATATGGATCTGTTGTTTCTGCCTCTAATCATTACATCAAAATCTTTCCTATAAACACTTCTTCTTTAGGATATTTCTCTTTCATCAAAGTTTTTGTGCTTGATCTCATTTGTTTTAGCAGAACAGCAAAGGCATGTGTCCATCCATACTGCTTGGTGCTGGCTCTGGACTGCACCAGGAAATCCAGAGCCCTCTGGGTCTGTCCTGGGGCTTGGATGATTTCATCCCCAACCCATGTTGCTGGTTGTTTTCTTTCTGTTAAAAAAACATTTCTATTTATTAGGAAATGCGTGTTAGACAGTTTGACATTAGAATTTGGTGCATGTCTTTGAGTTACCTTGGCCAAAGTGATTTACAGCTGTTTGTCCATGACCAGCATCCATTAGTGGAAAATGCTGTCCAAGTAAAATCCCATGGGGGAGGAGCTCAATGGGGCCTTGTTAGGAGCTATCTGCACAGCCAGCACCCCAGCCACCACGGGGTGCAAGCACAGTTACCTGATGGCCTGGCTCTGGACGTGCAACCATAGTGTTAAGGACCTTTTAAATTCCATTCCTATTCTTATTTTGCCTTCCTGAATTTTCAGAGGGATACAATTCAGTCATCGGCACTGAATGGCTGCTCTGCAGAAGGAGTGAGCCAAATTATGGACTGCAATCTGATGCTGTTCCAACGATTAGCACCTGATCCTCGTGTAGTCCTATTAAAACTTCCTAATGTAGTAAGCATGAGTAAGCATATCATTATCTAATCCTGGCTGAACATGCACCCGTCACATCTGACGGCATCTCTCATTCAGTACAAATGGATGCTTCGTCCTGCACATTAAATATGAGAGGAGGGAGGGAAGAAAAGGGGCAGTAAATAGTCTTCCCCACGGTAGGCTGAAGAGAATGGTTGGATCATAGCCTCTTTATCCTGCGGTGAAGTACTTTGTAAATAATATAGGAGCTAAAGTATACTACAGGAAATTGAGGAGTTAAGAATGAAAATGGACCTCCTGAATAGATGCACATTACAGTAAGCACTGACTCCAATTTTGAGACAAGCTAGGTCATGACTGCCTTTATACTTTCATCGTTTCATGACTAGGTAAAAGATTCCAGCAACACTGGAATTCATTCAATGTATTATAATGGAGTTTTGTCTTGCAAAATTGTGAAAGCAAGTAGATTGATGCCTTGCCTATATCAAGGGGAAATTTCTGATGTGACAAGGCACTTTACATCCAAGATTATATGCCTGTTGGTACAGCTACTGGGCCTTAGAAATAAACAGGTACAAGGGAAACACTGACACCATCATTTTCAGTTCTATGACAAGTTATTAGTCCAAAAATATGGATAGTGAGGTCCATCTCTGTAACATTTGGTAATTTATGAAACCTGTGGGTTTGGGATTTTGGGATTCTTTTCATTTGGTTCACTGGGTGTTGGTTTTCTTGTGTTCTTAAACTTGTTTGGGAATTTCTTAGCCAAAAAAGTTATTTTGAACCCAAAGCCTTTGACCCTCTTCTCTTTTTAAGTCCCCTGCTATACAATAGTAAGCTGGTTTCCAATTAACTTTCTGGAGCTACAGAGGTATTTTGAAACCATGGTACTTGTGGTGGTACCTGAGACACAGAATTTAAAACCAGACTAAAAAGATTTAACAAAAAAGGGTGTTTCAAGGAAACTTGAAAAAACAAAGTAAACAAACAAACAAACAAAACCACTGTCCTTTTGTTGTCCTTCTCTCCTGGACAAAATTTTCATGCCATAACACTGACCAGCTTATCTTCCATTCAGACATTCTATAAGTATTAAAACATATCTGTGCATAATAATACAGAAATATTTTAATAAGGAAAATAATTTATAAGTTGAGTAAAGAGAACCACTTAAATATCTATATTGCAATTCTTTTCTACAGTTCCTTTATATTTAAGAAAGTGTCTTATACTTGAAAAATAATTTATAAGACCTTTAGCCTCAGTTCAAGGAAGAATATATTTATGTAGTAGTTTCTTAATTGACAAACTCTCTCTCACCTCTTGTCTAATACAATAAGAAAAGCATATATATGTGGTACCAATCACGGCCAAACTACCACAATATATAAATACTAAAAATTATTATTTTTTCTATATTGTGGTCAAAGAAGCCCTCTTTATGTCATATATTTTCAGCATCTGTTTTTGATGCCTGAAAAAATTTCTTTCTCCAATGTCTCTCTCTTCCCTTGCTCTCTCCTCACACCTGAAACAAAGCATTGACAATAATTCATCTTGGTGTTCATTTTAAAATCAACAGATTTTTATTTTTTTTGGCTTCATAGAACAAAGTTTAATTATAAGGAGGAAAAAACGCCAATTCTGAAACTACAGAGTAAACACCTGGTACACACAATGAATACCTTTTATGTGTGCAGGGAAAAGGGAGAGAACAACTTGAATTGTTTCAAAAGGCCACCACATGAATAACGGTGTCATCAAGGAACAGAAAATCACTTGGAGCACATTACGGGAATACTTCACCCTTCCCAGAAACACTAAGCATAGACCATTTTCAAGAACCTCACCAGAACTTGTTGTTAATTTTAATTACGTACCTGAGCCTACTTGCTAGGAAGACGGAACCTTCAGAAATGTTTGCAGCTGATAGCAATCACAAAACAGGAACACCTTGCACATGAATGCTGTGTAGCCTTGCTGTGTGCAAGGCTCTGATACTTTCAGTGGAAGATTAGTCTTTATTTTCAAATAATCTCAAGAAAGCTGTTATTGCTATTATTACATACACTTGCTGACTATGTGACAGCATAAAAATTGCATGGGAGTTTTATGGCATGTTGTGGCAGAAAACATAAAATTCAGCACAATGGACGAACAGTGTGTGTATCCTATTACTTTGGTATGCAATTAATAGAAAGCCTTGCGCTGTGTGTTTGATTTAGTGAGTTGTAATGCTTTGCAGTAGATAACCAGCTCACGAAGCCTTCTCCATGAAGTCCTGCCAGAAGGAGGTACAGTGGTAAATCTCACTTTTGTCAATGAAACCTATTTAGGAGGAAAGATTTATGTTAAACTGCTTTGCGCTTGTAGCCCTTCTCAAAACTGCAACCAGGTTTCTCCCGTTACCTGCTTTTCACATTAGAGTAGCTGTTGCTATCATAACCCCCCATTCCTGCCCCTTCCTCTCCGCTGTCTATTGTCTGTTTCCACACTCCCCCCTGCTTTATAATCGCTCACTCACACTCATTTATCACTGGCTTACTCTGTCCTGCCTACACTATCTCCCATTTTTGTCATGGTGCACTGGTACATTACAAATACAATTAAACCTTTTACGATACCGCAGCTTTCGGCTAATGCATCCCAGCTTCAAGGTTGAAAGATTTCTGATATTACCACTGATATCGGTTCTTCCCCATTTATCGGCAGTGTCCGGACTAATGCAGAAGTGTTGCATTAATTAAAGGAAGCATCCAGTAATGCTGCTGTTTGTGCCAGTCTGACACTGAATTGGAGCTTGATGCCTGCTCATGTTTTAAGAGCCATTCATCACACATGTCATCCCAAAGCAGCCAGCTGTCTGAGAAAAGCCTCATTTGCATTTCATCAGCTACACTCTCCCTCTTCTCCCTACCTTTTGTATGGAACTTTGCTTTTTTTTTTAAAGAGCATAGTCTTCAGAAGCAGCTTAGCTAAAATTAGTATTCCATTTAGAAAGATGATTTTCTTTAGTTCAGAGGCCATAGAATTGATCTGAGTGGGGAAAAAAGTGTCATACAAACATAGCCATGCAATCTGTCGGTATAAAGAAATTAATGCACTATAGGAGAAGACAAAGATTTTTATGATGAATGGACTACACCTCTATTAGTTCTGTATATTAAGCTGTTAGAATTAATAAAACATTTCATTTATTTTGAAAGTTGCTCAAAGCGCATGGGATTTTAAAATCCCAGCAGCTCTGAATGGTTCTGCATTACGTATTTTGATTTCCTTTATTGTTAGACTGAAATTCTCTGTGTCAGGTTATATTGAAGCCATTTTAGGGGTCCAAAGAACACGTGAAGCTCTCTCAGTGTGCTGAAACCAGCTGGAGAAAAGAAAAAAACATGAAATTATATGCTCACACTTTCATTCAGTGGCTGACTTGACGAACTAATTTTTTGCTTTTGTTGCCTTACTGAATAGTGCAGAATCTGTAAGCAAACACATCTACCATATAGCAAAATGACCAAAATGTAAATCTGTCTGAATATATTTTTATATTTTAAATATAAAATGTTGTGTACATATGTACATGTGTATGGTCATGTCTCTTAACTTCAAATTTTGTACACTGTCAGGGCCTGTTTAGAGGAAAAAAAAAAAAACAGTTCAAATTTGGCTCCCGTGTCCTTTTAATGTTTAAAAAATAAAGTTATACTTGTTCTGAACTGTTTAAGATCTCCAAATATTTTTTATGTTTTTGAAAGAATTGAAAATCTCTTCCTTCACCCAGCAGAGGAGATGCATCGTCCACAACCATTGTGATTGACGTTGCTATCTGTCACCAGCGGAGACAGACAGGGCTGTGTATGTACAATGGGTTGGGAACTAGATGATATTTGAGGAGTTGGAACTAGATGATATTTGAGGTCCCTTCCAACCCAAACCAATCTGTGATTCTGTAATTCTAGGGGCAGGTGCTTTAGGGAGTGCTGGGCTGTGAGATGTGCCTTCCAGTTCCTCTAGAATGCACCTCCAGTCAAAGCTAGCATGCAGAGGAGTATCTTAGTTCACCTGAATCTTATTTTGACTGCCTCTGGAAATGGCTGGTGTATGCATTTGGAAAGATCCTGAAGTTTTTGCATAACTTGGACTAGAGGCTGAATTGTTAAAGAACTCAAGATTCATAGTGTGTTGTGTAATTTTTATGCTGAGTTATTGGTCAAAACCCAATACTTACCTCAGTCTAGGTTAATATTAGCCAACAAATATATATACACTTTTTGTGTATATACTTAAGCCCTGTTTATCTCAATGAGGTTTAGGAAGTGTTTTGCTACCTAGGCTGTATTGTTGAAGTGTTAAAAAGAAAATGTGTGTTTACATTGTCAGTACAAATGTTAACTTTTATTTATTCTGATTTTTCTTATTTTAGCTGCCATGTTTGACACTGAATTTTAAATACTTGCAGTTAATTTAAATCCTAGCAAAACTTACTGTAAGCTAATGTCCAATCCCAGCAGAATTAAAGGAAAAATAAACATCTCAGAAGTCTGGTTTGTAATAGTAAGTGTAGAGCAAGTTCAGAGCAGCTTTGTGGTGGGATTCTCTGCACTTCCTTGGTCACAGAGCAAATACAGGCATCTTGCTTCTCTCTTCTCCACAAACATGGCTTATTTAATTCTGTCTCCATCTTGACCAGTGAAGCACTACCCTCAGGGAGCCAGAGTAGCAATGAAGTGAGATGTAGAGTATGGAAGGTGAGGAAACAGCCAGGAGCCCGTGCCATTTCTTCTTTCTGAGAGTCAGCAGGTGGTGATCTTAGCTGGTGTCTCCTTTTCAGAGAGATGTTCACGATGCATTTAAGCAGAGAGTTGCAGCAGGGACTTAGTTTTGTATGGAGATGATTTAGCTGTGTGTTTTGTCAGCCACGGGAAAAGATCTCCACCTCAGAGTCAAGTGAGCACTGGACTCCTTCTCTGTTCCTAGGTATACCAGGTTGTTGTGCATGAGGCATGAGAGTATATTGCATGTAATTCCAGGATAAATTTCATCAAATCAAAAAAATTAAAAGCAAGAAATATGCCTATACATAGCTACAAGATGTGCTCTGTTTACATTTCAGAGTGAGCAAACTGGAATGAAACGTAAGTCTCACATATATTTTTTATAGCTTATGATTTCTTTAAAGAATCATTTATCATTTTTAGTCAATAGATAGAGACCCTCAGAGATATCATTTTTCTGTGATACATTTGGTTGCAGCCACTCCCTGTCCTACTCTTTCTTTTGTACAGTACCACAGCTGTTCTTTGTGTGACACTGTAGCTGCTCCTGTTATTTCTACCACAGACAGGGAAAGAACATCGGTAGTTGGCTTAGTTTTTGTATATGGTTAAAATTTAATACATTTGTATCTTCTGTTCCTTACATAGCTCCTCCACAAAGTTATTTAATATCATATTTGGAAGTGTAAAGAGCAAAAACTTGAACATGCACTATAATACTTCAATGTTTCTTGTAATTTTTCAAATGACTGTCTCTTAAGTAGTATAGAGATAAAGATTTTAAAATAAAATTTATTTCAATTTCCTGGTTTTAGCACGTTAGGGACTATCTCACCAATATTCTTTAAACCAAATTCTTTAAACTAACCATGTGTATATTTTTATTGTAAAAAGGTAAATTGTATCATAAGGTCATCTTTGGGTTAAGACACCTGCTGTGAATTTAGAGCTTTTTCTGATTTTTTTTTTAACCCAGTCATGTCACTGGGTAATCACTTATCTATCCCCCAAATTATACAAATTCTACCTTGCTCTGATGTGCACTTAATTTTTTTTACTCTTTACAGATTATTTTCTGCTAATGTGATTAGTGGGGATTTTTTAGGGATTATTACCGGAATCAGATCTCCTTTTAAATTCTTTAAAAGTTGTCATCTCTCTTTTGTCCAATTTATCAGATGCATAATTATAAAACCTTTTTTTTTTTCAATCTCGGAGCAATATATATATATACACACAAGCTTATCTCTATTTCCAGCTGGAAAATGGGAATTATTTGTAAAAGTAATTAAGAAGGATTGATTCCTAATCAAATTAAAATACTTGGAAGCCATATTCTGTGAACCCAATTGTTATTTAAATGGCGTCTGAATTGGTACCTGAATAGACTAATAGTTCTGAAAGCAGAGCAATGATTTTGGTCCTTTATAAAGCAATGACTTATAAGCCTGAGCAAATACGTGTCAGCAGCAGCACCATATATGAGGAGTTTGCACTCCATGTGCAGACGGAGCACGGGGGATTAGGCCCTGTCCGAGAGACAGGCTGGAGACAGCCTGGTGGGGGGAGGAATGAGCAGCACCTTCGGGAGCCATGTGCTGGGAAGCCACTTTCCATGTAAAAGGCAGTCTGGAGAGGAGAGAGGGGCCCAGGGGGAGCGGGTCAGGCTGCGGGGACAGCGAAGTGACCCGGACTGGGAGGAGAGGCCGACCCAAGGTCGCGAGCAGAAGGATCAGGATCAGGAAGAGCCGCAGAACTCTCATGGATGCTCCTGAGCGCTGCAGGTTTCAGCATGAGGAGATGTTTGTGGGGAGTGTGCCCAAGAGGACAGGGCTCGCTCCCAAAGAGCCCATGCGGGGCGGCAGGGGAGGGTCACACGCGCTCAGGAGACCTCATGTCATGGGGAGCTAAGAGGAAACTGCGGGTAGCCCTGAGATGAGAACTGCACCCTGGTCAGAACAGCTCGTGTGTTCGCAAACCTGGAGAAATTCGCTGTGTTCCCATCCAAGTCACTTTGTAGTGAGATTCTGGGGGGGGATTTCCCCATTAAAAATGCCAATAAAAGAATCAAATGGTGTTGAAATGGCAGTAGATGATACAACGACCGAGAGCGAGCGTGAGCCGCAGCCAGAGGAGGGGAAGACAGATGTCAGAGTCTGTGCCTGGTATCAGAAGAAGAGCACCACAAGTGGTGGTGGAAGGAGTGGAGGAGCACTTTCTTCCTGCCTCCGTGCAGATTTTTGAGGCATTTTTCTCGCTCCAGCTTTGCCTGTCCTCCATCTCTTTGCCGAGGAATGAGAATAGCCTGGATACTCTGGCAACAGAGGGAAAGTGTGATGGAGGGAGGCTGAGCTGAGGTAAGAAGAGCACCTACACTATGACAAGAAAATAGAGAAAATACTCTTCGACAGAAAAACACAGGAGCCAGGAATCTTACAATCAGCTTTATGCAGCTGGTTCTCCTGCCCCACCCCGAGGATGCTGCTTGGCCCATACCTGCAAGTTCTGTGTATGTCTCTGCGCTTACTGGCTCCTCACTTCCACCGTTCCGTTGTCTTTCTCTCCTTCTATTCCATAATCACGTTTTCCTGTTTCTCCTTGATATATTTTTTTTTTCTGATTCTTAAAAAGAAGACCATATGAGGCAGAGGTAAATAGAAATACATAAAAAAAGTTTGCTGATTTTGGCCTTAATCAATTGCCCTTGGGTATATCCTCTTTCAAGTTTTCTTTCTAAAGAGAACTTTTTAGATTTCAGATTCCTGATTGCACAATATGAAAATATAAAAGAGACTGTTGACAAACAGGATTGGAAAGACTTAATTTTTGTGAACTGAAAATTTGTAGATTAAATTGTCTTAAAAGCTTCTATTTTTGTTTATATTTCCATTTCACTCAGAATATATTTTAGAAATTAAGACTTATATTAAACCACTAGGAATTAAAATACAAGTCTGAATGATTGTCATGGAAATTTGTTTTCTTCATAATTAGATTTGTTTCAGTAAGAGACATAAAAATAAAAGTTGGAAAAAAGCTCTTTCATTTGACAAAACACAGTAGCTGTAACTGTGTAGGATAGTGGCACAGACTGGTTAAAGCTCTGGAATAGTGAGATAATTTCCAAAGTAAAATGTATATGCAAATTAGTTGATCAAATCAGTACACTATTTTTCCTGGTGTTTGAAGTGATAGAAGGAAAAGACAAGACAAACAGTAGCAGGATGACATAATATATGTTATTATTGTTAAAATAATGTAATAAATGTAATAAACACAAGGAAAATGAAATCTCCAGCCCTCGTGGGGTTATCGACAGCAGCAATTTCAGTGACAATGCAGTGTATAGCTGAGATTGCATCTGAGGCACAAACAGCACTGGATGGCATTTATTCCATCTGACTTACATTATCTGCAGTGTTGTCATCTGAACTTCTTTTAACGGCAACAGAGAGAAAATAGCTCATACAGGACAACAGTTCAGGCTGCACATGGCAGGATGGTCCCCACAACCCTTGCTGCTTCTCAGTAGAATTTTAGTAACTAGATTATTTCCAACAGTCTGGCAAATGTTAGGTTTTAATTATTATTTTTTAGACTTTCACAACTTTATATGTCCTTTATAATGTCCTGGAGGTTCTTCTGGATCTTACTGTAAGGAAAACTTTCAATGAGCAGAAGGCCTATACTCATGTGACATTTCCATCTGCAATGAGCAAGTCACTACTGAGAATAAGTCCTGTTAGCTTTCATTTTGAAACAAATGCCTGAATTTTGTAGAAGAAAAAGTATATCTAGACTCCTAAAATTTGCTAAAATCAATTAAGGTTTGGCAATACACTAAGAAAATGTGATTTTTTTCTTATACCAGGTCAAAAAGATGGCAGGTATTTATTGAAGTAGCTTTGGCTTGACGGTACGTATATCAGTATGTGTGCTGAGTTATCTTATTGTGAAATTAGAATTGGTACTGGAGAGTGATCAGTGGAGAACAACAAAAATGCCCATTTTGAGAAACAGACGTGTTGATTTTTTTATCTAGTGTCTGTTTTCCACATCAGAAGTGGAATATAGCAAGGGAATTTTTATCCTTTGTTTGAAGACTTAAATATCTACGAGGACATAATTAAATAAATAGTAACACTGTATTAATTTAAAAAACAGTACACTTCCAGGTCTCCACAACTGAAAAAATATAGTTGTTGCAATTGGTAATGACAATCCTTCTGCTCCACTGTTTACTCAATACATTGTATCAGCTGCTTAGAAAAAGCTCTTTGGAGTTGGACTTAAAATCTCTGGAAAGCATTGTATCTTTGTGGGATTCTATAAACAGGATAATTTCTCATGCTGTATACATGCCAAAAGAATTAGCATTACTGACCGAAAAATTTTAATGGCACAAAAGGATGAGGTTCAGTTCTCTTGAGAAAACCCAGGGAAGGAAGTGGCCATCAAGCCAGACTTCATCACAGAACGACTCTCATTAATTTTAAAAAACTGCTGACTTTTTGGAATGGTTACAGCAAATGACTTATGAAATGAAAAATTCTTTCCCAACCCAGTGAGCTTTTCAATCAATGTTCTCCATGATGTGCTGTTTGCTAGCTGTCTCAACTCAGCAGCCCTAAAAATATTTAGCAATATAAATGTACATTTTAATAGCTTGCTCTGATCTCTCTTTTGATATCTGGCTTTCGTGATCTGCCTCCATTCATCCACAATCTCTGGTGCCATCAGCCGAAAAGTCACTTTCTCTCCAGGGTTCACCTGAAGGCGTCTGAACTACTCAGCTCCCGCCAGCCCCCTCCAGCACTGCTCCACATCCCCATCAGTCTCACCAAATTTTTTTTTATTTTTTTCTCTCTCATGAAAAATATAATAACAATTTCTTCCATGCCCTGAGGAGAAGATTAAATAAATTAAAACTCAAAAGAGGCTTTACCAATGGCTTAAATTTCTAGTTAAACTGCCTATGCTACAAATAAGTTTTATGCAGGTTATTGTTCTTTAGCTAAAGCACCATTACTGTAGGGCTTTGTAGCAGACAGACTAATCACTGCTGAGGGAGAGAAGGTTTGTCTACTGACTAGCCATAATACTCCTTGCCGAGCAACTTTTCCACCTTTTTTTGACTGTTTAACTTGTTTTGTTCTCAGTGGCCAAACAAGTAAGATCTGGGAAGCCACCAAGTACTGTCACTGTGGAGGGGAAGGAGGGCATTTTGCACCAAGGATGAAGCTATATGAGATGCTTTACACAGCTCACAGGAATCATCAGGGTCAGGAAACAGCATTTCTTATGTGTTTGCCCTGTGTTTTATTTACGGTCACTGTTGGAGAGGCATTTGTGTCTCAGCCAAACAATACAGGTGCTTAAGACAGCCTGGTGTGAGCCCCAGCTTCACAACTACTGGTTCAGAGGAGCAGCAGGGAAGATCAAAAGCCCATGGAGCTGCTTTGAACAGGCGTGTGCTGTGCTGTGCATGAGCCCTGTAGCAAAGGTGGCTCCTTCAGCTCTCTGTCCCCTGAATGGCTTAACTCCACATCCTGGTGGGAAGGGATACAGTCCTGCTGGGGTGACAGCCCTGGTACTGTTTACTGATAGAACACTCAGAGTAGAGGTGTATGCTTCAGATACAAAGGGATATTGGTTAGTTATGGCTTAAATTTTCTCTGGTATTCTCTATTTCTTTTTGAGTAGTTTGTGGGATAAACTAAGGTTCCCCGAGGGTAACAGTGTCAGGGCCAGTCCCGTTCAATGTCTTTATTGATGATATGGGTGAGGGGATTGAGTTTACCCTTCAGAAAGTTCAGAGGCAACACTAAGTGGGCATGTTGATCTGCTGGAGGGTAGGATGGCTCTACAGAGGGATCTGGATGCTGGACTGATGGACTAAGGCCAACGGTATAAGGTTCAACGAGGCCAAATGCTGGGTCCTGCACTAGAGTCACAACAACCCCAGGCAGCATTACAGGCTTAGGGAAGTGTGGATGGAAAACTGCCCAGCAGGAAGGGACCTGGAGGGGTTGGTCAACAGCAGTTGACCATGAGCCAGCAGCATGCCCAGGTGGCCAAGAAGGCCAATGGCACCTGGCCTGTATCAGCAGTGATGTGGCAGAAGGACCAGGGCAGGGATTGTCTCCTGTGCTGGGCACTGCTGAGGCCACACCTCAAATCCTGTGTTCAGTTCTGGGCCCCTTACTACAGGAAAAACATTGAGGAGCTGGAGTGTGCCCAGAGGAGGGAACAGAACTGGGGAAGGGTGTGGAACTCAAGTCTGGTAAGGAGCAGCTGAGGGAGCTGAGGTGAGTCAGCCTGGAGAAAAGGAGGCTCAAGGGGAACCCCATTACTCCCTACAGTTCCCTAACAGAAGGATGGAGCCAGGTGGGAGTCAGCCTCTGCTACCAGGTAACAAATGACAGGATGAGGAAATGGCCTCAAGTTCTGCCAGGGGAGGTTCAGGTCAGACATCAGGAATAATTTCTTCAAATAAAGAGTTGAAAAGCACTGGAACAGGCTCCCGAGGAGGTGGTGGAGTCATCATTCCTAAAGGTGTTCAAGAAATGACTGGGTATGGCACTCAGTGTCTTAGCCTGGTTGACAATGGGGTGTTCAGTCAAAGGTCAGACTCAATTATCTTGGAACACTTTTCCAACAAAATGATTCTATGATTCTGTGTGTACAGTTGGAGGAAGACACTGGAAGATTATGTACCTTCAACATAGAAAAGCTGTTGGAACAAGTGATTGCTGTGTAACACAGACCAGTTTCTGGTGCTGGGTGTGTCTGAGAATTTTGCACTTGATTGCTGTGCATACAGATTTTTTCAGTCACCTTGGCTCTTGGATGGAATGGGAGGCCACAGCCCTCCTTGTCTCACAAACATCAAAGGTATTTCTACATCAATAAAAAATGAAAGCACGTAGGGTTATGTCACTAATGAATTGTGTAGCACTTGTGTATGTAATAAATATTTCCTTTCTGTACTAGGTAAATAAAACTGATTTTCTTGCAATGATTTACATCCTAGGCCATCATAAAAGAACATGTTTCCCTCTAAAAAATACAAACTGAGAAAATCTGAAGAAATAGGGGTTGCCAGATAACTTTTAACAAAGTGAGCAAGCAAGATGATTTTTAAAACTTCCCCTATTGTTTCAGCTATTTTGTGTATGAACGATGAAATTTTGAACAATAGCTCCTTGATTGCATATCCCTGTAAGACCCATAGGACGGACAAAAGAGCCATGGAAAATTCAGGAATAAAAGAGCAAAGAAGTTTACACATTTACAATTTGTTGGCCTGAAACTGAAGCAGAATCCTAAAAGTCTGCACTTGTTTGTTGGTGAGAAGAATCTGTTTGGAAGTACAGCATGTGATAATATAATCCTTGCTATTAGTACAGCATGAATGATGTTCTGCTGTGGATTAAAGAGAGATGAGGAGAAACAGCAGGTTTCAGACCTGCTGGCCATGGCACCATCAGTTACCTGTCTTGCTTAGGTCCCAGGAGGTCTGGCACTTTCCCAGCTATAACTCCTTTTAGGCAACATCCATGTTGGAGCTGAGAAGCATCACTATTCTCCCTGCTGATGTGTGGCAAAATCCTTGTGAATAAGTTCAGATCAGTGTAAAATTATGTTGAAGACAGCATGTGAGGCAGCACAAAATTATCTTAATTAATTGGATTTTTTTCTCTTATTTTGACAGCAACGGACAGACATTTTATCTGCTAATCAAAAAACGGCAGTCAGTAGACTGAGCCAGAATTTAAGCCTCACAGAATGTTTTGAGATTAATTGATTCAAACAACTGGTCTTTTTTCCCTTTATCTTGTATATGAGCACATACAACAGCAAATACTAAATCCCCAGACTTGAACTGCAGGGTTAACCTTGTTGAAAAACATGAAACTTGACCCTGCTTACCTTTCTCTTGTTTCACAAAGGTGTTCTCTTAAATAGGACACAATTCTAAAGTAAGAAAAAAGGATACCAGGTGTGGTTTGAAATGACGGCTTCACATTCTAAAAGAGTTTTGAGAGATACCGTGTTCCAGGAAAAGAGATGTAACTCTTCCCCCTGATTTTAGATTACAGATACCTTTCTGAGTAAAATGTCAGTCTATGCCAGAGTGATAGTTTTGCCCATAAATCTCCACCTGGTGGTTTGTTTTTTTCTTTAAGTATGGTGCTAACATTTTTTTTATTATTCTTTCCATTTTCTTTCATGATCCCTGAATTCCATGTTTCAGTCCTACCAGTCTTGCATTATGCTTACATATGCGCTGCAGTAAACACATGCACTGTTTTGTCCAAAGTCTTCCAGATTCTTGCAGTCTCAGGAGAGGAACATGAGGATGGCCTCAGGAAAGGAATCATAAATAGGTGCATATTTGCTCTCGTGACTGTATACTTTAATCTAATTGAGCATTCATGGAAAAAAAGTCTGCTTTATTGCTTACCATAAATCCAAGATAATTCTATTTAATGTTCCTTTAACTGACAAAAAAGGATAAACATAGCTAACTATAAACATGACATAAATAAAATCTGGCATTCCTCCCATTCCCCACCCATTGTCCCAGTTGGCTATTTTATCATATAGCTCGATATAAAATTTAACAGTATGGTATATAAATGATCCTTTTTTTTTATTCTTTTGCATAAGAATTGGATAGTTTCCAGTAATAAAGAATAGTAAAGCTACAATTTATTCCAAATCATAAACATCTTTGTTTTATGTGTGCTTCTTTGCTTTTATTGTGGAGAAAACAATACAGCAGCCAGCAGAGAGCTACATCAGCAGAAAGCAATAGTTGTTTGAAAAGAACTAGAACCACTTGAATTCTGTCTGAATTTAGCTGACTTGGTGTCTTACTCCTTGGCTCAGGGAAGTAGAGGAGCTGCTAAAATGGTGACACAAATTGATGTTAATAAATTAGTATGATCATAAAAGGAGACTCCCAATTTTAGTGCTAACAGCACACCATTATATGGAGCATAATGTATTTTAAAAGGCACGCTGATAAGTGGCTGTATTCAAATCCATTTCTGTGCCCTTTTGTGTTCTTATCTACCCTGGTCCAGCAGACAAACCAGCTTTTCACTAACCTTTGGCACTCCACCATCAGCAGTAATCTGTGCTCTCCTTTATATTCCCGTAGCTCCCATAATGAGCATCACCTGTGGTATGTGACATTTGGAGCTGCAGCAACAGCAAAGGGGGCCTGCTCTGGTGCCTGCTGGTGGAAGAGGTTCTGCTGCTCAGGGCCCAGGGGAACCTGTCTGTGTGCCCCAAAGCAGTGCCAGGGAAATGGCTAAATACCTCTCATCTCCACCGAGCTGAGCCTCAGCCCCTAATCCTTGTAATTGCTGCTCACTAAAAGGAAATCACCACACGGGGTCCTGAACTCACATTGGGTGCTTGGCCTGCCTCTAACAAAACTAGAAAATTTGAGATAAATTCCTTATTTGAATCAAATAGATTACCATGACAGAACCTCAGTTTTAAAGGAATTGATTTCCTTTAAAAATTAATTTTAAGGAGGTATTTTTGTAATCATATGTATTTTCAAATTCGTCTTGTACATTTTTAAGTGTATTTATATTAAAATTGGAGATTTTTTTCCCTCTAGGAATTTATATATATTTATCAATAAGTATGAGCATGAACATTCATATGTGTGTAAACAACTTTGAATTGTAGCAGCTCTGTGAAGGAATAAGTGGGCTTGTAATTTTTTCAAAATAACAGTTGATAATGAACAGCACTTTGAAAAGGATAGGTTTTCTAGAGCTATAAGATGAATACCAAAACTTAAGAAAAAATAAAGCAGAATAAGAAAGCAGAAAAATAAGAAGGTGAATATGAAAATAAGCATAATACCAAAACCAGAAATACTTGCAGAAATGTCATTCCAATTGTCTGAGCAGTGTGCTTTTCAATCCTTTCATTTTTTGTTTGGTGTGTTTATTGTTAACCCATTATTGTTTTGGTTGTTGGATTTTTGTTTATTTTTTTTTTGGGGGGGGGTGGGGGGGGGGGGGGGTTCCAAAGAAAAATCTAGCTGAGAAGTTTAATAAATACATTTTCTTAAAGCAAAGGTCAGTTTAGCACCAAGACTGTTGTACTCTGTTGTAAACTTAGAGACATGGTGGCAGGGTTTCCAAAGTGGCAGAAAACACTCTTCCAAAAAACAGAAGCCTACCAAAATAAAAGCTTTTTGTTGCTGGATGGATATGTTGAAAGAAGTAGAATTCAAGTCAAGAAATGTCCCAGACTAAAACCAATTTCTCTAGTAGTAGAAATAAAAGAAAATTACCAGGGCTATAGAGCAAAACTATTCTGTCTCGTAATACAATTTGCAATAAAGGTGGTAATATTATTTTCTCTTTCAGAAATTCACTGAGACAGACAGCAAAGAAATAATATATTTTGAACTGTCAGATATGCTTACCATAGTTTAGTGTCTCATTTATATATGTCTGACATCTGATTTTGCTCTGGACTTCCCCAAAGAAATAGATGTATGGTCTCAAAATATTCCCTTTTAAAAAGAGAAAAATATTCAGTCATGTGATGAATCAGCAGGTAACACAGACAGATTATTCTGACTCTTGAAATTAAGTGACTGACTAGCAATACTCCATAAATTGTAACCCTGCTCTGCACATCCTTAATTTTTTTTATTGGAGGAAGTGAACGAGTGGTCATGTTAGAAGTATCACATTAACTACTATCTATTGATTGCTTGGGTTTTTTGGGGTTTTTTTTTTGTTGTTTTTTTTTTAAACTCATAACAAGATATGTGTATGGAGGTAAAAAGCATACCAGAAGGAACTCTGTGAACACGACAATCTGAAATCTTTTACTAACTAAAGGAACTTGCTACTCTAAAGCTCAGAGTCCTGGACATTATTCATCAGAGAACATAGACAATAGTATCAGGATTACAATGCCACCCACCAGTATTGAGGATTAATATGGCAAAGGTTTGTTTCCCCCATGCTGGTGCAAAATAATTCTGCCTAGCAGGAAAAAACAGTCCTCTTTTTAGCTAATGTGCTCATCTGCAAAGCAATTTATATAATTTATGTTTCTTCAGACTTTGCCCCTGGCTTGCAAGTACAGGACTTGGGGCTCCTAATTATTTTACAGACATAAAAAAAAAAAAAGGCTTTCAGTGAGTTCACTTTGTTTTCTCATCTTTTACAACCACCTGACAATTTTGGAAAGGTATAGGCGGGCTATAAAAACACCCATCAAATGCAGCTGTGTTGCATTGCAAGGCCAGCCACGTTACTGCAGCACAGGGAGACATTCACATCCCACATGAATCTCAGAAAAATCTCCTGAAACTGAGGAAAATGTGGGCTCTTTAGAAAGGAAAGGTAACAACAAAGAAAATATGTAGAGACCTGTCAAGAGTGTATCCTACTGTGAGATACTCTGGCCATCCTGTGGTCAGTGATGTTAGGCCTCTTAACCTGACCAAGCTTTTTGACCAAAATCAGTGGAATACTTCCCATTTAGCTGGTCACAGGAATCAATCCAGATCACTATCATCTGCTTCTTCACTTCCAGGTGGGCAAGTGCAGCCCCAGAGAAGCCATGATGGGGTGAGAATTGCAGTGAGATTTAGAGCCCCTTGATACTGGTTTCCATTTCTTGGTAGAAATTTGCAGTTACAGTTTTTGCATTAGCTCCTCTGTCCTTCAGAAACAGGAGAATTGGAGCTGCTCACACACACCAAGCGCGCAGTCACAGTCAGTCACTAAATGGTGTCTGCAGCACATGAGCAGCAGGGCTGGGTGAAGGTGGATGTCCTTGGAGCTCCCCGGAGAAAGAGGGACTGAGGTGGACTTGAGAGGTTTGATACATGGGGCAGGAGGCTGATTCATAAGTTGCTACTGGAGTTTTCTTCTCATGTTGGTAAACTGCACAGAAATTTATTCCTTTCACAAATATCTACTTTCTTGGACCGTACTGATTCGTTAGGAGCCTCCTTCTCATCCATGGGATTTCTTTTACGGGAGAAGAGGACAAGAGTAGGAGGAATGGGAAATTGTTAGGCAAGCTGGGGTTGTGCAAAACTTGCAGGGTTCCAGTGCTGTTGTTACTTTAATTATTCACATAAACAAGAGACATAAATTATCTTGACAGTGCCTGCTGGCCACCTGCCTAGCCAAATGTTGGAGAAAATATGTATGATATTCAAATAGGAAATACAGTTGAAAATGGCATTGTACTCTCCCAGAAAGCTTTATCTGCTATTAGTGTTTAATTAACAACTGTAAAGAGATTTCTTCTTTGAGTGGGATTTTAAAACAGTTACTATACTAGGTAAGGATAATTAAGGGA
Source organism: Tichodroma muraria (assembly GCA_013390105.1). Classification (NCBI taxonomy): domain Eukaryota; kingdom Metazoa; phylum Chordata; class Aves; order Passeriformes; family Sittidae; genus Tichodroma; species Tichodroma muraria. The sequence continues at coordinate 20,632 of WAAG01073750.1, forward strand.
CTATTCTGAGTGTAATGTCAGCCTTAGTAAAGGTAGTGGGAATGTTTCTTCTTTTCCCTCACTCTTTGTGTTGAAAGAAGAAAAATAAACAGAAATATGCTTATTAAGCTCAATGAGGCTTTACTGGAAATACTTTTATCTTTAATAAATAAAATAACTTTTCCAGTGAAACAAAGCTATTCAGTCAAAAACTATCAATAGACTTATACTAATAATTTTGTCATGGTTGCATATTTACATCTTTTCACCACTTCACAGTATATGCTGCCTCAAGATACTGAGGGGCTGTGTTAATTTCAGAAAGCCCCTACCCCCTGAACTCTTCTTTCTTGCTTCCATCAACCTTTTAGTCTCACTGGTACCTTCATCCAGTATCCTTCCACAGCCTGGGGAACAGGTCCCTTCTTGAAGTGCTGCCTCCTGCGTTCTTGTCCTGTCTCAGCTCACAAAGCTGGCTGCTTGTGCTGGGAGAAAGGAGGGTTTCTGTAGTGCAGCTGAAACAAAAGCCATACACAGTAAAACAACAACATGACCTGCAGCCAGAGTAGGCTTCTGTTGAGTTGAATAGCCTGACACATGGTGATGGTTTTTGACCAAATTAGTAGTGGCATGTCTTCTGGAAAGGGAGGAATCCTGCATTTTTATGATGAATATCAATAAAGGATTTCTGCTTATCAATATTGCGATGAGAAGAACAAGGCCAGGGTGGAGTAGAGGAGAGAAGCTTTAAGCAGAAATGCTTTAGAAGCTTAAATTATTTCCATATTCACTAAATTGCAAAGATTTATAGAGTTAACTGTGTGCATATATTCGCTTATTAGAGATGCATGGGAGCAAAAACAAGCTGAGGTGGTTTTAGGATAAGCTGTCCAGAAGTAAATAGCTTTTGAATCTCTCTTTTTAAATATTAAATTCCTCTCAGTTGTATTTGAAGTGTTTAACGAGAGAGAAAAAAAATGTAGTCTGTTCCAATCTTTTCCCCAGCTGAGTTACAAATTTGCTTACAAACTTATTGTTATCATGAAGTTAATAATCACAGTGACAGCAGAGAACAGTTGGAGTGTGTGAGGCTTTCGTTTCTGCTGGGTTCAGAATCCTGCTAATGACTCCGATTGGTTCTTTCCTTCCCTCCTCTCCTGAAGCTGTGTCAGGTGCCCGCCACCTCTCCGAGCGCATGAAGCCTAATGTGGGATTTGAGAGCGTGCAGAGTACTGCCCAATGTCAGAGCTCTCTGGCAGAGGAGTTGTCGAAATTGAAATCTCAATTAACTCTTTGGTGGAATTAAAATACAAGTTAGAATAAGAGAGAGGGAGCCTGACTGATTTCTTCCCGAGGGCTTTGCCAGCTCGGTGTGTGTGTGCAGCCGTCAGACACGGCAGGTGCCTGAGCCACGACAGCAAGGGGAGCAGGAGAGAGCAGCAGTCTGGACTTCTGACTCTGAGACATCTCTGGTCACACTTGGTTCCACAACACATGACCAGAACTATTTCGTGAAAACCCATAAGCAGGTTGGAAAGAAAAAGGAAGGCAGGCTGGAGCCAAGCTGACCTCCTTCAATCATCTAGTAAAGTAGACATGACTTGTATTCAAAAAGTTTCAGTCAACCCTGTAGCTGCTAGACCTTTCATATCACAAGTAATGTGAGATCTTTTTGCTATGAAGAAAATTCTATGGCCTTTCATGTATGAAACAGAAGTACTGTGTATGAAATGAAAAAAAAACAACCATGCAAACAATAAAAACAACCCGAGGTGTTCATGAATACTGCAGACTTTTTCCTGACTTAGGAAAAATGGTGTTCTAACACTCAAGTGAATGCATTCTTTGTCTCATTCAGGAGCTAGATCAGCTGACAGCATATTAAAATTAAAACCTTTTTCCAGGGTTATGACATAATAAATTGAGCAGTTAAGACCAGACTACAAGTGCTTCCAACCCACTATTTGGCCTCTGACGGTCCAATTATGAGATCTTTGAGATCTTAAGAAATGGAAAACATGGGGTAATTTCTTCTCCATTATAATCTCCAAATTCTGTAATTTGTCATTCATTTGCAAGTAAACTGTAGTTTGTGATTTGATGAACCAGAAGTTCAGTTACATCACTGTGTTTCATAGATATTCATGGAGATTTCCTTCATTTTATCTCACTTCTTCTTTACTCATTCATATTCTAAGCAGATTTTAAAAATGCTACTGCCATGAGTAACATCATCTAATTATAGCATGAGTAGTACTTTCTTTCTCTGACTTCCCTCTGGATCTTATATTACAAACATGAATGTTTTCTTCTTTACTTTCTCCAAGCCATTCATGATTTTGTGGCGGTTGTTTGATTACATTTTATTACTGTATTACAGTTGTTTTAGTTTATATTATATTTTCTCATGCATGTTCTTTCATTTATCTCATTTTTAAATTGCAGAGTTATAGCTGACCTCAGTTCCCCTATAGAAAAGAAAGCTTGACAGTCATTCTTTCTGTCCCTTCCCAGTGCTTTGCCTTTCACTAAAATGCAAACTTTTGGAATGGCATGACCAGGTTTGCATGTGGCAGTCAGAACACGGACAGTCTTTGCTAGAAGAGATGTCATTTTACAGGGAGTCCAATCCATTGCAGAGAATATATTCTCAGTTATCCTGATTTGATTATGGGAAATAGATGATAGAGGAATGAGGCATCAGCTAAAGATATATCCTTCAATTTTTTGTTATGATGGCTTGATTTCACAACCTTAGTTATAATGTTCTAACATCTATTTACATACTTACCAGAAGGGGTTGTGACTTTTTCAAAATGTGATAATTTACCAGAAGAGAAGTGTAATAAGAGTCTTAATGATCACATTTTAAAAGCACTATTTCAGATCAATTCAACAGAAGCAAATATTCTGATGTGAGGGTTAAAAGAAATGCAAGATGAGTAGGTTCCTACTGGAAAACAAATTTCAATTCTGCAGAACTTTAATTTCTCTGGAATTCTGAATATTCTTGTTGAATATGAACATTTATCTTAAATATTTCTCAGTCAGTTCCACCTCCAAGAAGAAATGTCCAGCTGATCCTCATCAACTGCTTGCCTAGAGCATGCAGAGAATGGTAGGCGTGTGCAGGCAGGGCATGCAACATCCTGGCCAGGGCATTCCTCTCCACCCTGAACATGAAATTCCCTCTGTCTCCTTTCCAAAGGGTTTGCAGGCAAGTTGTCGATGCATTCCCAGACCAGGAGTTGTCCTCTGAGAGCTTTGTTTCTGCTCTGTAAGGCTCAACTTGCAAGGTATTTTAGTTAATGGAAGTCGCGCTTGCATTTACAAAAGTTATTTGTGTAAATTGCAGTTGAATTGCAGAAGGAAAGCAAGAGAGAAATCCAGTAAAAAGAGAAATTCAGTAATCAGTAGACCCCATTCCAACTGTCATAAAACTGCTCTAAAAAACCTGCAGATAACATTCCTGTTCAAAGAATGTTCACCGAGTTTTTCAGGTGGGTGAAATATTATCAATATTGCTGTAGAAATGCCAGAGGTGTTTTCTATGAGAGTTCAACTAGAATGGGAAAAACTCAATTTTATTGTTTAAAGTTCAGCAAAATTACATGCTACTCACTAGGTTTTACCATGGAAAATGAGAGAAAGCTTGAGCAGTGAGCAGTATTAACATGCTTAGCAATGAAAAATCAGTAGAGTTTCATATGAGTTTCTCTGGATGACGAACTTGATTTCCTGTAAAAATGTAAAAATGTCCTATTGCAACATTTAATTCAAACAAAGAGCTTCAGTATTTTCTACCCCCTCCAGGCATTAGAAAGTGCCCTTGAATTTTTGTGTTGCGTATTATGTAAATTTATTTGTTTATGGTTATATTTATCTCTTTATATTCTGTCTGAATCATCAAAATTACACACTGTAATTAATTCACTATTACTGCATTATGTGCTGAAAACATACATAAATAATGAATATATTTTGGATGTGTCTTGTTGTTTTAAGCATTTCACCTAAGCCTTCAGAATTTTCTCAGGCCTTCACTTGTGCTTTTGCTTCTTGTCAAAAAAATGTAATATTTAATAGTAGCATTCCTTGTTTTACTACATTTCTTGCTGAGCTTTATGTTAGGAACTATGATAGCTTTAGCACAACAATTGTTGATTTATTGGATTTGAGTTTGAACACTGACTTACGTTAAAACATATATGTTTTAATCAATTGCTCTAGAATTTCACAGAGAAATTTCAGTCACCTAACTTTCACAGAGATTAACCACGAACTGACCCAACTCACTTTCCAATATTTGAAGTTACAAACGCAGGCAGAAATTGGGCTCTGGCACAACTACCACAGCCTTTATTCCTGTAAAAACACCAGAACTCAAGCAGAAAAGATCTTCCCCTCCTGCAGTTGTTGGTTACCCCTCTTAATCAGGTTTCAACAAGGACGGTCACAAGGAGTGCAAACCCCCCAGGCTGTGTTTTACACTCTCCAGTGTAGGGCTGTCTGTTTTTCCACCAGCAGAGAATTCCCCTGGCTTTCCTGCCCACCACATTGTCCTGCTGCTTTGTTCGCTCTATTGTTTTTTCCTGCAGAGTGATGCATTGCTGTATCTTCCCTTGTTGCAGCTGAAGTAGAGCCATCCATCATCCCAATCACTGGAACTAAGGACCTTATGGACTGGGAGTAAATTATGTAGCTTTGGGGAGGGAGAGGGGAAAAGAGCAAGAGTTTTCTTGTGTGTTTGGGTTGTGTGTTTTGTTTTGCTTATTTTCCTTCCATGAACCTGCTTTTTTTTTTTGCTATTTCCTTTTGCATAATAATTCTGCCTTGCTTAGGATCATGATAAGGTAAATGCAGCAGAAGTAGTTTCATTATTTCCAGAATGTTAATTTAATCAATACAAATGCAGTTAGCAGCTCCATAGCTGACTCGACTGTTGCTTGGGTCTGAATTTGAGTTTCATTTGTGTCTTTCCTTTCAACTTTAATGTAATGCACACTCAGACTTCACTGAAATGTCCAGTAAAGCATAAAATAATGCTGTATAGGTGTTGAGTCCAATTCATTGTTACAGGCAAGATCTTCTTCCCATTCAGATAAAATAAAATCCAAGAGAGACTCCTGGTTTTAATTTTAAAGTCTACAAATTATTAAAACCTGAAACTTTTCCTTCAATCTAGGTCATATCTTGGTACTTAAAATTAAGTCTTAAATTTAACTCATAAACTAAACCAGAACCCAAAATCTCAGCAGTGTATCCTGTCTAACTAGGACCACTGAAAACAATGGAGATGATTAGGCCTAATTTCCACTCCTATTCCTGAGTATTCCCAAGTGTCTCTTCCTTCTGGAGCCTTACAATATCTCTGGCCTTTCACTCCAAACTTCTGGCTTCACACTGCTCTCTCCACCTTGTCATCTCCCTGACAGGAGAAGTGAAAAGTACTTCTTACCCTTCCAAAGTTTTCAATGACTTGAAGAGATTTTTTCAATCTGAACTAAGCTTCAAGTTTATACCAATTAAATTGCTTATAAAGATCCAAGGGACAGAGCTTTGGCATAACATGTGAGGAATCATCTGTGTATCTGGTTCTACACCAAGTGCTGGCATAGTTACCTGAGAGTAACTTTTTTTCTTTTTTTTTGAGTTTATTTTCTTCTTTGTGGAAGGAAGTACAGTTCTCTGGGGCTTTGTACAGCTTATAAAATGAACAGTACCATGAAATTGTCATGAGTTTCTTCTTTGCTAGAATATGAGTAAAAACTATGTGTACGATGTAGAAGGTTTTTTAAAATTCTACTATGGGACTAAGATCTTTAGGTGGGTAAAATCTTTTTTTTTCCAGATGTCATACTTTACACTTTTACTCAAATTCACCCTGGTTGACGGAGCAAAATGAGCCATATTTGCTCCAGCCAAGGAATGTTATAGATATACTCCAGCCCACAGAATGTGACCTGGTACCTCTCTGAAGTTTATAGCTCCAAGGCCATGTGTAAGATTAGAATATTGCCCCACTGAATAAAAACAAATACATCTACTTTTGAGATGAGTGTCATGCCTGTTGCTGATTATTGAAAGAGAAGCTGGTAAAATGAGATAGTGCCTCTCCTATCTGTGTAAGTTCTAGGCTAGATGCAGTATGATCCCTACCATTGGAGAAATGGCAGGTACCTGTGAGGTCATAATGCAAAATGATGGAGAATTTCACACACAGAGGCCATCAATGTGTGTTAATTATCCACCTGCATATGGTAGACCAAATTATACGCCATCAATTGATTTCTCGTATTGAGCAAAAAAATATTTACTCTAAACCAAATTATTTAGAACTTTTTTGTTAAGGTGAATTCATGGGTACAATTTCCAGACAGAAATCTTTAAAGTCATTTCACACCCCCCACTGAACAGTCATCAGAATGTTTTACTGATATTTTGGGCTGGATTTGGTGGTATAAGGTGCCATGAAACACAGTTCATGTCACTCATTGGATTCACTAGTCATCACATTTCTTTTTCAGTTGTCAAAGGCCGATATTTCCATTTCCTCACCTTGTTCCTTGATGTCAGAAATGAAATTTCTTGTTTTACAGGGTTTCCTTTCTTAATTTAATAAGAGTGTTTGGGTTTTGTTGGTTTCTTTGGTGTTGTTTTGGTTTTCGTTTCTTTTTTTCTCCTGATAATGTGTTTGCTTTGAATATTCATTTCTTTGCAGGATCTTACAGGTACACTTTTTACTGAAAACAGAACAATTACATCTATTTCTGTTCCAGCTGTTCTTGGACTCATTCTGGTGCTGAATTGACCTGAGATATTCCTTAGCTAAGGAATGATATTAGCGATTCTAATGTGCTTCATTTGAAATCCACATGAAGAAGGAAAAAGTTTTACAAATATAAGAAAGAGTAAGATAATGATCCCTATAGGATAATCACTTTCAAAACAGAGGGAACCTCATCATAGTTAGTCTTTCTCTTCTGGAAATCACTTTGCTTGGGAGAACAAAAGGATTGGGAGAAACAAGAGCTATTTAGCTTTATTTCTTTGTTTTCATACAGATTTCTATCAGTGTTCCTGTTCCATAATCAGTACTCAATTATTGCTCTTTCTGGATCGGATTTATGGTCTCTATGTTCTTACATGCTTTACCATAAGCTGTCCTGTGACACTCATTTTCCTATTAAAGTGTCAGCCCCTGGGGTCAGGTTATTGCTTGAATCATGCAAAACATTTTTTTTCTTCCTTTTCCTTCTTTTTCTTTCTCCTTTATTTTTTTTAAAGCAACTTTACCATCTCTCTCAAGTTGTTCTGAAAATCTTTAAAATTGTGAAGTTTCATGCTCCCAAGACTATAACTCAATGTTTTCAGATTTTAAGACCCAAACCATAATTTGGGGAGCTATGAATACCTTAAAATGTTTAAAACCTGACGTCTCTCTACGGTCATCTAATTTATGTCTCTTTTGCCCATGAATGGCTGAACAGTAGAAGTTGTCACCATCATCTTCAGTCCCAAAATAAAGGGGTTATTATGCCACTTCTGATTGCATGTATGGCCATAAACTTAGGAGGACTAGGGAACTTGAGGTAACCTCTTGAGTGATTTTCTGTTGTCTTAGCTGGAAGTTCCTGCAAGAATTCAGGACAATAACGTTTTTATCCACAACTCAAAAGAAATTTTTACAGTGTGAGTAACTACATTGTCTTCACATGCCCCATCTGGAATTTGGGCCAATGGGATGCCAAGTAAAGGGACAATCTTGCCAGTGTGTGGAAAAAGAAAAAAGGAGTAACATTTATTATATATGTTAAATATTATTCATTATTATTTTAGGTCTGATGCTGGCTCAAATTTTCATATTTTCCTTAAATGAAATTCTGACAAGACTTTATGACAGAAGTATTTAGGTATTGACTAGAATTTCTTGTTTGCATCTTTTTTTCTGGATACAAAATAAAATCAACATTTTGAGCCATAAATAGAAGGAAAGCACTTTGATAATGCTCAGCTGGAAGAAATGAGGGAGTAGAACTGTTCTTAATGAGGAAGTGTTCAGGTATATGAACACCTCGTGTTTCTCTGTTGTATTTAATGTCTAGACAGGAGGAATATAACAGTAGATGTATTTTTACCTTTTTTTTTTTCTCTCCTAAAACATCTAGGTGTGTTTAGACCATGCAGATCTTTCTTTTGATCTCTGCTGCCTACAGAAACCCCACTGGTATAGCTCCTGGTTCCATCTTCAACGTCTCCATCCCGCTGCCCGTTCCCCCAGCAAGGATGGCACTTATTTAGCCATTTTAAATATGGGGAGCTGAGCTTAGACTTTAACCTCCTTGATTCCTAGAAACAAAAAAGAACAGCCTAAAGGGAAGAATCCCAGCTTAGACTATTTTAGCTTAAATGCAAACAGAACAAACGAATGGTATAGCACTGGGGACGCACCTTTGGTCTGCCCCTTTCCATCTAGCAACTGTCTTCAATATGAGAAGCAACAATTTCAGCACTATTTTACAGCTCCCAAAAATTCTCAAGAGTGGACAGAAACTGACTTTTCTTATAAATAAAAGATAGGCACTGGGCTGCTGGGCAAAAGTCCAGGGAAAGCTGATCTGGGATGAAGAGAGGAACATGCAGGGAGGACAGGGGCTCAGACACTGAGTCTTGCTGCTGTGTCACTGATGTGGGACTAGGGAAGAACCCTGAAGGCAGTGACCCAGCTGCTTTAATGGGCTGCCTCCCTGGAAGCATGGATCCTCTGTCCTCCAGCTGCTGCTACGCACCCAGCTCTGGGTGACAGGGCAGTGCACATTGCACTTCTCCAGAGTAGTTTTACTGACTTAAGCATTGCCTCTTTTGCCTTTCACACAGCTGGCTTGAACAGTTTAGTAGGGAAATTGTTTTGTGGAAGCATCAGGATCACATGGAGCAATTCCCATATTCACACAGCATCTCTGGGACAACTCCAGCCATTGTTTCAAGGCAGATTCATATTAGGAACTGTTTAATGTCTTTGAGTTCTTTTTAATGCAATTTGGCATGAGAAAACAACTCAGGGTGCCATCAGCCAATTCATTGCATGCCAGGGTTTGGAAATCTTGGCTATGTGTCACCCTTTGTTTCACACACCCACCTTCCAGCTTTGGTGAGCTCTGCCTGACCTGGCTCCTCTCATCCTCTGGATGGTGCCTCAGCTTCTACTTCCCAAGCTGAAGTGGGCTACAGGACTCCGGTGTATTGGCTGGTGGCCCTGGGACCCCTCGGGGCTGCAGCTGAGCTCAGACCGTGTCTTTCCAGGTTTCCAGGCCCATGCCTCACTGTCCTCACTGGGAAAGAGTGAGTGTTCAGCTGGCTCATGTAGTTGCAGAGCGTTGTGCAGTTTACAGACTGTAATTTCTATTTGTTTGTGCCTGGTGTGATGTCCAGCTCTGAGTGGCTGTAATTTTGCCTGCAATGGCAGATCTGAAGAGGGCTCAAGAGCCAGGTGCTCAGCTGGGATAGATCACCACTGATGTGTTTACATCAGTGAAATGTTAGTGTTTTAACATGGCTGCATATTGAAAATGTTTCCTCTAGGCAGTACCCATGCTGTTGATCACAACATAGCTGTGACTTGTTACTCACAAAGTGTCTTGCTTGCAGTTATTACAGCCCTTCCACGTCCCACACCCTCCTCCTGCTGTTTGGCTGTCCTTGTTTATACAGCTCAGGAATGTTTTTCAACAAAACTTGTCTTTCCCAAACATTCATTTAGGCTTGCGTGAATCTTATGAGACTGACTTGGAAATGCTGAATAAAATTCTGACTTGCAATGCTGTCTGGACCGCTACTAAACCTCCAGGGCAATGTGGATGAGAAGTGACAGCTTTTAAGATGAACTTTTTCTAAAGGAGGTGTTTAATCCTCCTAAGAAAGCCCTTATGAATCCCAAATGGTAACATATTTCCTTAAACTGTTTGATCTATAAGCTTTTCTGGGTTCTTGTTCTCTGCAGGAAAGGTTTTGCCTCACATGTATTTACATTTTCATTTTTTTGCTCGTGTTTCCTTGAAATTTTCGCAGTTATGACTTTGAAATATGTGAAGATAACTAACTGCTCAGAGGTCTAACTACATATTCAGGGACTAAAGTACATGTTATTGAAAGTTTGCTTGTTTGCTGGAGGAGAGTGTTTTTTTCTGAATCAATTAATTCTTTCAAGTAGCTGTGCAGGCAGGGTAGGAGGGCCTTTCCCTGGCTGCACTGCAGTTTAGGCTTTTTAATAATTTCAGCATGAGAATACATGAGGTGTAAATACCTCATTGTTTTGACTGCTCTGTCTGCTATTTTATACCCATAATAAGTTATCCAAAGCACTTTTTTTTTTTTTTTCCCCCCATGGAAATTATCAATAGGCTGATCTGTAACACCCTGTACTGTAAAAGGCTCAATGAGATGAACTCACAACCAAGAGAAACATCTAGTTCCAGCAAGGTGTGCAGATCAGCTCAAGCTGGCCTGCTCTGCAGTGCCTGGAATTTTTCTGTGGGGGTTTCTGCTTGCCTTAATGAGAGGCAGAGACTCCCCAGGAGAAGCAGAAGGATTCTGGTGTTTGAAGCAAAGCAGTGGTGGCATGGTACTGCACGAAGGGCACCCACCTGAGCTGTGAAGTGCTGTGGTGATTTGTAACTGCTGGTGGGTGATGCAGTTCCACAGTTGCTCTATATTAGCAACCATATTACTACTGTTATGTTATAGCCCTGCTCAGCTTTCCTTCTGAACATGATAGGAAAACACCCGCTTCTTTATTGTCCCCCCTGCCTCTTCCCCCAGATAAAATGTTTCTTTTTAAGCTTTCAGGAGTCCCTATGTTTTGAAGCAGTACCCCACTATGCCCAAGCTGCCCACCCTGTATATTCACAGCAGAGACTCCAGCTGGCAAAAATCTGTTAGGATTGCTTTTCCACTCACATCCTTGTGAGTCTCCCAGCTCATACATTTTCCAGGCAGAAATAAATGCACACAAAAAGTGCACATGCATTGGGAATGTGAAGTGCTCAGGACTTCTGCACACGCTTCACAGGTGACAAAAGCGTGTGAAGCGAGGCAAAGATGTCCTGCATGGACTGAATTTCCTGTGCAGACACAAATTTTCTCCATGGCACACAGGAACTAGATGATCTCTCACAGATGAGCCATTGTCACTACACTTGCCCTGCTGTGTTGAGGTCTGGCTGGCTGTCAGCTCCCTCTGAGCTCGTGCTTCTGGGAACTGCTGTCCAGAATAGATGGATGGAAAGAGCTGCCACAGCAGCAGAGGCTCAGAGCTTGGGCTCAAAGGACTACCAGAGGGACTAGCAAAAATTCTCAGCTTCCTGAATTCTGATTAAATAGCTTACCCACTGGATTGTCTTGTGAAAATACATAATTTCACAACCTTTTGTTGTGTGTTCTAAAATATTCAGTGCAAAAGTAAATTATTGTGTACTGGGGAAAATACCACATGCTAAAGGTGTCATAAGAGAAGTCCAGAGTCAGCAGTTCCCATGATCTGTGGGATAGAGGTGATTAACTGGAACAGATGCCTTTGTGAATCCTGTAAGGAACTATTATCGTGCAGAAAAAAAAGGGAAAGAGCTGAGAACCATGTTTGCTTTTTAAAGAAAGTTTTGTCGTGCCTTATTCTTATGCTACTGTCAGAAAATCAGTAAGGAATGACCATAAATAGCTATTTATGATATCCCTTCTTCCTACAGATGCAGACACTAAAAGGACTCACCCTGCCACTGTAGGGCAAAACATCTAGGTTCTTGTCTGCATCTTGTGTATGCTCCATCATCCTATGGCTGACACTGTGATGACTCTGTAAGTCTGTGTGTGGTTTTGGGGCCTCTGCTCCTTCTTGGTCAGTCACCTATGGCTGAGGCATACTCCTTTGGGTAAACTGTTGCCTCATTAGTGTGCTTGATTATGCTGTTTCAAATGTGCATTTAGCATAGCTTGGAAGCAAAAGCAAAGCAGTCCCATGGGTTTAACGTATCCTAATACTAAAACTAATGCTGTAGTTAAAACTTCATTCCTGCACGGAGACTGCAGGGAGGTACGTGCAATGAAAAGCCAGCTCTGGAGTTCACCAATTTTTCAGGAAGGAGATTATCAACTCTGCATGCCAATACATACAAAAGAAAGTGATATAGCAACCTCTGTTTAAATTACTTTTAAAACAAAATGTTGAGGGGAAAAGGTGTAGATGGAAATAGGACCCTGCCTCACAAACAGCCAACCCATCAGAATGCAGAATACTGAAAAGGTCATCCTGAAATGGCATAAGACTGTATTCCATAAAATATAGGCATTACATTCCTGGAACCTCATTTGTGTGACAAAAACTGTGACAAGAACAGAGGCTGGCACAAAATCAATATACTATGGCAAGGACGTAATAAATAATAAAAGTGAAGAACAGCATACATTTTAACCAGTTTTCGTTACAAGTTAAAGCTGGTCTGATTTCCTATGTGATCTCTTGAAGCTACATAATTTCCAAAGAAACATCAGCGAAGGTGTATTATTCATTTTGGATGAAAGGCGCTAAGGCAAATATCAGAGAGCGAGAGAGAGAAAGAGGGATGTTTATTACCTTTTGCTTGCACTTGGGTGTTACCAGCAAGACTGGAGGTGTGGAGGCAGGGGTAGGAGACAGGTGAGGGCTACCAAACCCCTTCACAGTCACAGTCCTTGGGGTACCTGGACTGTTGTTTGGTGTTCTTCACCCCCAAGTAGTTTGTTTTACACAAGGCTGAGAAACTTCTCACCCGTGAGTGGCTGTGCCATAGCAAAAGCCCCAATTTCAACCATCTCTTTACAGAGACAGCTCAGCATCCACAACCTGATGCCTTCATTTTCCAGTCAAATGTACCAGAAATATCAATTAACAAGCATAATCCTCTTGCGATAATCTGTTGCTATCCTGTAAAATTTCAGCAACGCTGCTGCTGCTGCTGCAAAAGGATAAACCCATTAGCTGCAATTTTCTCAGCCCAAATGGACACGAGCTCCTCCACTTGGCTCAGCCAAGGAGGCAGTTGTCTCACTCCTTGGGCAGGAGTGACTCAGCTCCCGCGGTATCTCTCCCTGGGGGAGGCCGGGAAAGCCGAGCCTGGTCCCTCCACAATATGTCTCCATTTAGATTGACAGCTTCCCCTGACTGCGGGTTAACCTTGTTATGACAGCACAGCTGCAGTTGCCATCTCTCCCCTCTGCACACGAGAGCTCAGCCTTCCCCAAGTAACAGCAGCTCTCGGAGTCATGGATTGCAGCGGGTATTTCATCTCCAATGTTGTTAGCCCCAAATCACTCTGGCATCAGTTTCTAATGGGGCAGGCGTGCTTTTCTCTGATTTCTCTTGGGCGAGGGGTTTAGCAGGGGACAGCGCCTGTTGTACTGGTTCTGTTTTGTTACTTTCTAGCGAAAAATATAAACTCTTTCCCAATTTCATGTGTCTATTCGACAAGTGCTTTGTTACTGGAACACCATTTCTACCCTGGCATCAATAGTAATGGTGCTCAGTGTCATCTGTACATCACCATACATTGCATCTATTTCTGCCTGGAAAAATTGCATCCTAAATACAAATTCTAGTTCAAAATTTTGTTTTTACTTGACTTTCACAGTTATTTTATTTTAAGTTAAAAGAGGGTTTGTTTATATTTTTGTAGACAAACAATGATGTGGCAGAAAGACTGGTGGTACCTGTGGACAGTGTAGTTTTTATTGTCAAAATATTTCAGATAGAGGGCATGTTTAATTATAATCCTTATTTTTCAAATTACCCTTTAATGTTTTCCTTCCATCACATTACAACTCCTGTCAAACACAACTCAGCTTTGCAAGATTTGATCTCTGACCATTGATCATTTTTTACAAATATTAGCAGACCTATGTGCTCTCTCTACCTTCTGGATATCTCCCTAGATAAATACACTGTCTGGATAAACATCACTCTACTTTCTGACCAACTACTGCTTGATGTTCATAAAAGGACAAATGTCTATACAACAATTTTATGAGAAAAAAATCTGATAATAACTGTATGCCTTAGGACTGACTAATATTGGACAGAAATAACTTTTGTGAGTGGATATATTTAGTGTTGACAAACGTAGAGCGCAGCATTATTGAATTTGCTCAGTTGCCCTCTGTGTCTCAAAAATGTGCCAGACCCAGTACAGTTTTTAATTGCTTCACTCTCTACTCAGTAATTTTCCTGCTGTTACAAGTGCAAGCTGCTCAGCAATCACTTGGAGCCAAGACATATTTGTAGGACATTTCCTTTGTGTAGTGTCTGTGTCCTGCCTCTCAGCACTCTGTAATGCAGTTCTGCACGTGCATTTCTGCTCTACACCATAACTGGGTCCAACTGGCATTTCCAAGAACTCAGGGAAAACAATTTGCTTCATGAAGCAGGTCTTCTAACTATAACTGAGCCATATTTCTTAGAGGAGTGTGCAGGAAGAGCTGAAAAGGTTTGGGAGATCTGCTAACACACTGCAGACACATGGGGAGGGAAGAAAGCAGGAAGGGGAATAACACTGCCCTAGGCTGGAAAATCCTGGCCTGTACAGTCTTATTCATTGTACAGATGTATCTATCTGTCATCTATCTATCTATCTATCTATCTATCCATCTATCTATCTATCTATCTATCTATCTATCTAATCTATCATTTATTTATCTAATCTATCTGTCTCTCTATCTCATGCAGGGTTGTAATCTTTATAGCTATATTAAATACAGAGGGGCATAAAATTCATCCAAATATGGATAAGTAATGAACTAGAATATTTTTATACAATATATCTTAGTTTCATCAAATTTCAGATAACATTCTATTTATTGACAGTTGCAAATCTATACAACTCTCCTAACATAAACCCCTGTAGGAACATAATGATTAATACTGACTTACAACAATATCCAAGCAATGGACACACAGCGGTTGGACCAAATTCTGTTTTTATTGTGAAGTTCAGTGTTAGGAAAATGAGACTACGTACCAAGGGATACTGACTTAGCTACAGTTATTATTGTCATTGTTCTGGAGATGGAATCTCCATTGTTCTGGATTGAATCCAGAGTAAATTATTTCAGTAGAAGGTGGACAACAGGCTGTGGAAGGACACAGCTGTGTGTCTCCGAAAAGCTGCAAAACTCCCTTGTATTGGAGGGAGGAAAGATTGATTTCTTTCCTTAAGGCAACCAAAACAAGTCAAAATGTAAATAAGAGAGCTTAGGCATTTTGGAAAGGTCCTTCAGAAATGCATATCATAATAGCAATATCTTCTTGAATTGATTATGCAGTCTGAATCCTTGGCATTAAGTGCTTGGCAAAAGTATTACACTCTAGCTCTCCCTACTGGATTATTATCACATAATTTCTGTGTTTAATGGGTGCAGTGTATTGCTGTGCTAAACAATTAAACAGATAATACAAGTATCTCACCACACTGTATAGATGTTTCATACTTCATGTGCATTTCAACAGATATGGCTTTGTCTTGTATCTTCACTTTGCTAATTATTCTTATTTTGGAATATATCAGAATATTCTGGTGTCTCCTGTTGTACTTTATGAAAAGTCATAAGAGAAGATGAGAATATTTCTTTTGGTTGTAATTTCCAAAATCACTCTGTGATTTTTAAGAAATTAAGGTAACTCTTTAAAAATGTTTTAGGCTTAGAAGCCTGAACTTTAATGGCAACTGAAGATTAGCTGACCATCTGAAAAATCCTTTAGCTATGTTTAACTGTTCTATTTCAATTGATTTTTGAAAGTTAATAGAAAGACTAGTCTATATAGATTTCATGTTTCGGTCGTGCCCAGTTGTGGCTATCTACTTTTTCAGAGAGAAAAAGCAAGCAGAGGTATTTTAAGTGAGTTAAAATATGCATAGGTTATATTTTACCTCTCTCTCCCAGTATGGCATTTGATGTATCAGGACTAAGCTAAGGAAAGGTATAAATTCTTCACTGATAAATATTTGATTGCAATATGTTTACCCACATACTGCAATAAATTGGGCTTTACTGACAGCAAGACCTCTTTGACACTTTATGCCAAAGGAAGAAGTGTATATATACTTTTACCTCAATGTTGAGATAACAATGGGCTTATAACATAAGGTTTTGTGGTTTTTCTGACACATCATACCCACTGATAAAGTTTACAAATAATGTAGTCATATACTGTGGTTGTAAATGGAACAACTTGCTTTATAAAATAATTAAAGAGAAGAATTTTATTATTTTTTTTCATTAATTGCTATTTCACTGCAAAAACCTGTACAACAAAAGAAAGCAGATTTTTTTT
>WAAG01073754.1:4592-16824 GCA_013390105.1 Tichodroma muraria
CAAGCTCAGAATCAGAGCAACCACGGACTGTATAATTGAAAAACTGGGACATTCAGATTAAGAGTCTTCTTAATGTAAGAAGCTGCAGAGATCAGCACTTTGCAAAGTGCAGTAATTTATTGCAAAGTCAGAGAAACTATTCGCTACAGCTTTTCACAAGAAGGGTGGGTGTTTCATTGAGATCCAGCCCTCCTTTCTCTCCTTGCAGTAAAACTTGTTTTGTTAAACTCATCATGACTACTTTTCCATAAAGCAACAGTTCTTTGTCATCTTGCATTGTTGCCCTACATGGTTCTGTTACCATCCTTTAAAAATTTCTCCACTCTTGGTTTGGATAAAAAAGAGCAGTGCTGGCATTTGATGTTATATCCTTTGTTTCAGAGATGTCCCAAGGCTGTGGTGACAACTGGGAATCAAGGATAGCCACAGAGTTGTTGCAAATGTGCTGGTTTTTTGTTAATGAAAAGCTGGTATTCCTCCACAGCCCTTCTATGCCCTATTTAATCTGTAACACTTTATATTGCCAGCAGCCCATTATGGAGAAATCTGTTGATTTTGTGTTTCAGGAGCAAAGATGGCTTGAAAGGATTTACATACTCTGCGCTAAAGTAAGTAAAGTTTCTGTGACTATGTAAAACAAGATTTTGAGGAGCCATGCAGAGTGGCAGCTGCATTGTAAGGCAAGAGTATTCCTAAGAAAAATCATGCTGCTCTACAATTTTTCCAACTTTTGGGTATACAACGTATTTTGAAGAAGGCATAATCATGGAATCATTTGGGTTGGGAATGACTTCTAAGATCATCTAGTACAACCTTTAACCCAACACTGCCAAGTCCACCACTAAACCATGTCCCCAAGTGCCACATCTGTCTTTTAAATACTTCCAGGAACGGTGACTCCACACTTCCTGGGCAGCTTGTTCCAATGCTTCACAATGATTTCAGTGAAGAAATTTTTCTAATATCCAATCTGAACCTCTCCTGGTGCAGCTTGAGGCACGTTCCTCTTGTGTGCTAGTAAGAGAGAAATCCCTTCACATTTGGGACTGTTATTAAAGGAAACTCAGACATAGGATTGCATGTTCTTGAAGGAGCACTAATCTTCCGTCTTTCTAAACCTGGGATTCATGATAACCCATTTGTTCCTGGAAGCAAATGGCTGCTGTGTTTTTACTTGGAGCTTATTTGCTGCATTACAGAATGACAAAGTTTTTATATCTTCATTACCCTCAGCAAGACTGCCAAGGTACAGTGTAATTTGGATTATAGTGCATGGTGTTAGGAAATATCTTGCCATTGTGTCCTCCCTTGCCCTTGATACACAGTAATTCTACACCTAAGATGAGTCAATATATGGACAATATCAACTTCTGGGTGAAGAAAGAAGGCTGAAGATGAGGCCAAGCAAAACAAAGTTGATGCTTTCGGTGGGAGCAAAAACATTTTGAAGATTCTGCAAAAGAGATATTTTATAAAAATATTGTAGTAATTATCAAGCTTGATGTAACTCCATTTTGCTGGAGATAATTGAGATATTTTAAATGCCTTTTTATATTCTTACTCAGTGTTCTTCATTTATCTGAGAGGTGGACTTGCCTATTAATGTTTTTTGTTTTTACTTTTAAAAAATTCTGGGCATAAATTGTATCCTTTAGCTGAGATATATCTTTAAATATATGTCAGTGGAGTGATCTTCTCTGAAGAAATATGAGGTTTGGCAGCTGTATAAGATGGGTTTTTACAGACCTGGGAGTAACTTCAGTCTTAGAGGCTTATAAAGGATTTTATGTATTTATTTGAGTTATTTATGTGATTGCTTTGTTCTGTTTTGCTTTTTTCTTTCAGGTTCATTGTAGGGAAAGAAGAAATCCCCACCCATTCTTTTTCACCTGAAGCAGCATTTTCAAAAACAGATAGAAAAATTAAGCACAGTGAAAAAGTATCGCAGCCAATGAACATACTGGCACTAACAAAAAAGCTCATGGACAAAGTGTGAGTAAAAAAAAAAAAAACCAAAGGAAAACGAAACAAAACGAATCGTTGTTATGTAGAGCACTTTAATGTCTGTTATGTTGTATTTGACAATGTTTTATAATACTTCTGCTTTGCATTTCAGTGTTTTTCTGTTTCATTTTTACTAGATAGTTACTAGTGGCAAATGATGAACTCTAGTGAAAGCAAAATTTGAAGACCTTTAGGTCATAGCTCTGACTTGCAATATGCGGTTGTCTAACAAGGGAGAGCAAATTCAGTCCATGATGAGTGCAGGATGGTGGTTGCTTTTTCTGCAGTTTTCAGCAAAACCAGTTCATGGCATAGTTCTGCTAGAACTAGTGGTACTATTAAGGAGAAAAATTGCACTGACCTTACTTATGTCACCATAAGTGACTGTAACATAGTCTTTTGGGGGACCTACATCCCTGTATTGCATGAAGGAGAGCTACCTAAAAGTAGGATTGGTGGCATGTGGGCTGCCTCTGCTGTCAGGAGATAGGAAATTGCAAAGCAAAGAGTGAATTTAAACTGTTTTGCATGAAGTCGGATCTAGACACCTGAAGTTAGGCAAGGTAGGTGCCCCTCTGTCTACAGGATCCAATTCACTGTCTTTTAGTATGAGCGTAAAGAATTGAGAGCAGTGAGCTTTTCAGTCTGATATGTTCAGATGATTTACTTCTGCTATGTCTGATTCCTCTGCTTCAGGCATGTTGGATACCATGAGGGGTCATTCATTTACAGGGAAGATGGAGTAAAAAATAGGTTAGGAGTATGTTCACATGACACCTATGAATCTTCACTTCCACTGACCTCTTCAAGAGAAGGTTTATGACCAAATCTCTACCTTCTGTCACGCAGGAGAGAGAGTCTTCCAAGTGCATTGTGTACTCAAAGTAGTGGCTAATTTTAGTTGCTCAAATGATGAACAAACATGAAGTGATCCCCGTCACGTGGTGACTTCCTATGATTTGCTGTGGATTTTAGTTGAAAAGTATGAGGGAAATCATCAGTGGTTTTTCAGGCATGACTGTATCAGACAGGAAAAGACACCTCCAGCCATAATCCAATTCTTTTACCTGAATTGCTTATGCCTGTTTATCTTAAATACCTGTTATGCAGTTTGCTAGAGATAGTTCATAGCTCTTCTGTTGTTGGTTAAATACAAGGATTGAAGATGGAGAACAACATTTTTTCTTTAAGGATTTGAAACTCCCAACTCAGACATTCAACAGACTTTCAGTATGGACTTTTTATGCTCTCACTGGTTTCTCTTCCATATGGTTCTTTTCAATATAATTGAGTCTAAATGCCTGTAACCTGAGCACATTCTCATTACAGTTTTTGCTACATAAACTGACCTCACAGATGATTTATGGCTATTAGACTTTATAGTACACGATTCAAAACTTCCAAGATATTTGACATACTGTATAAATTGTGTAATTTATTTTACATTAAATCTTAAATACTTGGATATAGCAAAATATAATGTTCAGAGCCAGTATGACATTACTTATTTTAATTCTACATAGTGCAAGGCTAGAAACTGTATAATCCACACATCCCACCAGCCCAAGCCAGTCTATTTTAAATGCTCAAGGTCAAGTTCTAAGTCCAAAGGAAGAGCTACATAAAAATCTATGCTACAGAAGAAATAGCCCAAAAGTGAGAGGCTTGTAATTGAGAGAAGTCTCACAGGGTGTTTCTGTGCATTTGTATGATCTGCATTGCCCTTCAGTGACCCTTACAGCGGTGTGAAAGATGAAAGGACACAGGTCTTTCGCAGATGCTTGCTCAAATATCCTTCCAGAACAATGGAGCAGAGACAAACCAGGAAAGGTCACATGACATCTCCTTGTTGACACAGCAGAAAATTTGTTCTTTAATTTAGCATTTTATGTGTAGCATGGCAAGGGGTTGGATCCAAATAAGTGTGCAGACACTTTTTTCTTGGTGTACAACTAAAGTATTGTTAGTTTTTATTGTCCTTTTATGGCATCATAAAAGTTCACAGTGCCCTTCAGTGGGTAATGGGGAGAATGAGTGCTGGGCAAATAGCACTTTATGTATTTTTAGGCAAGAAAAATTTATGAAGTCTCCCGCCGCTGACGCTGAAAACAGCTACGAGTTAATACGTGTTTCATTATGCTTTTTGCAGGTGCAAACATGGCCCAAGGCATAGATGCTGTAAACACTATGGAGATAATTGCATCTCTTACTGTATTAAAGTAAGTGCAGAAAATGTTCGATTGACAAACTCTGGCAAAGAGGGGGTAAAAGTCTGTAGTCAGGAAAAGCATATGCTTGGGAAGTGAGAAATGAGCCTATTACTCATTCTTCTTCTATTGAAAATGTGACAAGCCAGAAAACAGATTTTCTCAATTTAGGACAGGGCGGTGGTGGGGTTAAAGTTCTCTGGTCTTTCAGATTAGCTGTAGTGAATGAGTAACATAAAATGTGTGGGAAAAAATGGACTAGCTAGCAAGGAACTTGTTTAACTATGTGATGCACTTCACGGCTGAGCCCACTTGTGACTCCCCCCTAAATAAAGCACCTGGAATGTGCTGCTGTGGCAGGCGGCCGTGGTTCCCGTGCAGCTGCACAGCTCTGGAACGTCGCTGCTGGGCACTGGGAGCACTCCTCCACTCGTTTATTTTGAGGGCTCGGGGTAATGAGAGATTGGTCGCAGTTGCTACGCCCAGGAAGAGCTGTTTATCTCCGGTGGTATCATTCATCCTCCATTATTAATGTGATCAGCGCTTTTTTTTTTTTTTTCCCCAGAGAATTACTGTGCAGAAACTTGTGTTGGCTGGCATTGGGTCGGCACAGGTGGTGCCACCTGCTATGCCTGTTTTGGGAGTTGGTAAGGCTCCAGAAGATCCCAATCCCTTAACAGTTGACCTGTTTTTATGTATGGAGAAGCAAAAATGTATTTGAGTATCTTCAGATGCTTTTAATGTATATTACTTTCAAAAATAACTTTTTAAAATGTTAAAGGAACCTGAGGATAGGGAGGAGTGTGGATATTCAGGAGTATACCTCCTTTTCACTTATTGATTCAGCATCATTTTGCTTTGTTTTATATATCCTTAAATGGAATGAGGGGAGGAAAAAACCTAACTGATAATAAAGCTGAATAAAGACTTGACCTGACAAAAAGTAAATTTTAAAAAGAAATTTTTGTAAGGCTGTTCTCTCTTTAGAGAAGACAGTTGTGCATTTGAAATATATTTCATTCTTGGCCTTGTCCTCTGTAGTATTTTGGTATAAATTATTCTTGACTACAATAATCTAATGAGGAAGATATTGCTGAAGTGGCACTCATCCTCTAATTTCCTGTCTGTTCTGTGACTTTTTATTTAAATTAAAACATGAGTGAAAAAAACTATTTTTATAATTTTAAATATTTATAGTTTTAAAATACAAAATTCTTAAAGTTCAGTTCTATGACTGTTCCTGGAGTTGATCAGTAACAACTGTCACTTGACAGGATTTGAGCATGTTTTTACAATTCCTTTTCTGTAACAGAGCTTTCAAATCTGGTAACGATGTGATGAGCTGCTTATTGCCAAAATTTCCTCTCTGCGCTATTTTCCCTTACTCTTGAACAACTTGTCTTCTCATTAATACATCTGTGCTTTGTCATTTGCATGCTCCTTTTTCTCCTGCTTCACATTTAAATGCACATTAGCTCATTGACATCATCATGACTTTTACGTAACATTCAGTAGTGTCATACCACCTCAGTTTGTTGATTCCCTCCAAACTTTAAATACCTGAAATGCTTTGTGCTTGTAAATGTCTGAAAAGTGCTGTGACAGAAGCAGTGGAACAATATTTTTCCTCTTTTGGATTCTGCTTGTTTACAAGTGAGGAGACAACAGTAGAATTCCAATTGTCTGTTTTTTCTGCTGGTGCAATGGACAGGGCCAGATAATTCTCCAAATTTACTGGTGACTAGGGTGACCTCAGAGAAGGTTATAGGATCGTACAATGGTTTGGGTTGGAAGGGACCTTAAAGACCATCTTGTTCCAGCCCCCCTGCCATGGGCAGGGACACCCTTCCACTAGACCAGGTTACTCAAAGCCCCATCCAATCTGGCCTTGAGCACTTCCAGGAATGGGGTATCCACAACTTCTCTGAGATTATTTTCTTATGCAGTTTTAATTTAGATGTTTCCTCATCCCACTGAAGTCACCTTTCCTCAGTAAAAGCATCAAACACACTATTCTGTTGTTTCTTTTTTTGGGCTTTGTTCATAACTGGTGGGTTTAGGATTTTTTTTTTTTTCTGTAACGGCATGAAGGAATGGAAATTTTTCATTCAAAAAAATGCTATTGGATTGTTGGATGACTTATTTTCTTCCACTTGATTCTCACAAACCACTTCTTGAGTAGCAGGAAGAGTAATTGCTTCAGGAAGAGTTTATTACTGGATGTTTAACCACAATAAAATTTTATGAGCTTTATGATGCATTATGAAGTTCTTTAGGAGGCAAAAATCGTTTGAGTTTCTGAGTCTGAAAGGTTGCTCAGTCAAACCCTCTGCCAGATTTCCTTGTCACTGGAATTGTGTCCCTGTCACTGTAATTGAATAAGGTGCCTGCCTTATTTGAGGGTGAGTGCAGAAATAGTTTTCACATAAAGCGTCTTTGAAACAAACACTGGGTAAAATTTATTGAGTATTATTAAAAAAGGTTCATCTTAGGGTAAGAATAATGGTAGGAAGCATTGGAGGAAGTTAGAAGAAACTGGGGAGAATAATTTGGAAAAAAAAGTGAGTGTGGTTTTGTGTCACATTAAAAAGAACAAAACATATCTTTATCCAAGGTGGGATGGTAAGTAAATTCTTTGGAACCCGTTTTATATTTTCTCAGTAGCTCTGCACATGAACTCCCTTCGAGTTTCTCCCTTTCCCTTGCTGCAGGCATCCCACAACCTCATGTTTGGCTGAGGCAAAGTCCGTGAGCATGTGCCAAGCCACCAGGGTTAACTTCTAATTCTCACACTTTCTGAAATTTATTTTTGGTGGACTTTCTCCACCTTACTGTTTTCTCCAGACATTTGAGTGTATAAGTGCTCTTTTTTTTCCAGTGCATTTCTTTCCTCTATAAACCCTTTTGTGGTTAAAAGCTGGTCAGTAACGTGGAAATGAAGTCATCAGGTTTATTTCAAAGAACAGAATTTTGGAGTAGAAGAGAAGGCTCTCTCTTGAGACCTTTCAGAAACTCATAGAAGTTAAAGAAGAGTCAATTGTCTGTGATTTTACTGCTTTTGCTATTTTACAGGGTAATTGGGAAAAAGAAAACTCTTGAGTTTGAATGTGGGGATAGGATACATTTATGCATTTTACATATTACCTTCAGAGTAGGTTTTAAACTATTTGATGTCAAAAATAAAACCTTCTGTAGAAGCTTTTGCTTTTCCTTTTTCAGAATTTGTGGTTTCTTACCACAAAATCTCTTTCTCTTTTCTCTAGGGTTTCGTTAGGATGTTTAGCATTGGTTACCTGATCCAGTGTTGCCTTCGGATTCCTTCCACCTTCCGGCATCTGCTTACACAACCATCACGGCTACTTTCCCTCTTCTACAACAAGGAAAATTTCCAGCTTGGAGCTTTCCTGGGGTCTTTTGTCAGTATATACAAAGTAAGTTTATAGCATACAGAAATGAAAAATGCTGTGTTTTTTATTTCACTTTTCAGAGTATCACAAAGAGCTAAAAAGTCGAGCTACTTAACAGTACTGGTACTGTTTCCTACAGCATGTCACTGACAAATTTTATACTATTGCAGTAAACAAATTGTAAACAAAGCTATTATTCCATTCTCTATGTTTTTTCTATAATTTCTAAATAAACCAGATGGATTTTTGCAGCTTGTTTTCAAGATCAGGAGACAGAGAGTACTTCAGAGAAAGTGAATTCAGATTTCAGAGGGTTTTGCTGCTACACAAAAGCATTTTAGTGCAGGCACAAGTAGTGACTGCAGTAGCATCTGTGTTGCTAGAGAGAAGCCATGTGCAGATTTTGTTGGTTCACATATCTGGAATTCTTACTTGACACTAAGTAGCAGGAGACTGCAGAACATACAGTGTGTAGCTGAGGAGACATTGCACTTGCTGCTTGGAGGTCTATCCTTTCTACCCCATTGTAAGATGACAGATTGTGAGCTGATATGCATTCATATGGCATTGTTGGAATTAATCAAATTATGTTTATTTATGCCAAAAGAGAATGTGGCAAAGCACACGCCCTAATGCAGAATATATTGCACAGTGCAGTGCTGAAGTGTCTTTTTCACTTTTGCATTCTTAACCACATGGCATTTTTCAACTACCACTTTACTTGCTCTGCAAATTTGAGATCATGCTGTATTATTCAGGGTAAATATTATTTACTGAAAAATAAAAAGGGAGGTCTTAAACGTAAGCAAAACAGCATTTCACTTGATTAGTAATTAAATTGAGAGACAAGAATTTGTAGGTTACAGAGTCTAAAATTTTTGATGTCAAAGTGCAAATGGGCAGCTCAGAGTTTGCTTGAAAATTAAATTTTTGCTTAAACTTTAAGAAAAAAGCCTTTAGAGAAGCATTAAAATTGTAAAAGCTAAAGAGATTTTGATGTGTTTAAAAGCTCCAATTGAGAGGTGCAATTCAGCCCAGTGGATACTCATTTTATGAGGGTGACATATTCTGACCTTTATTTACTATTTTTTTAAGTATGTACTCAGCACTGGTGAGGCCATACCTTGAGTCCTGTGTTCCATTTTGGGCTCCTCGCTGCAAGAAAGACATTGAGGGGCTAGAGAGTGAGAGTGTCCAGAGAAGGGCAGCAGAGCTGGGGGAGGGTCTGGGGCACAAATCTGATGAGGAGTGGCTGAGGGAGCTGGGGGTGTTTAGCCTGGGGAAAAGGAGGCTCAGGGGGACCTCATTGCTCTCTACAACTGCCTGACAGGAGGCTGTAGCCAGCTGGGGGTTGGCCTCTTCTCCGGAGTAGCAAGGGACAGGACAAGAGGAATTGGCTTCAAGTTGCAGCAGGGGAGGTTTAGATTTGATAGTAGGAAATCTTCTTTCACTTAACGGGTTGTCAAGCACTGGAACAGGATGTCCAGGGAAGTGGTGGAATTGCCATCTCTGGAAGTGTTCAAGAAGGTGTGTGCATGTGGTTTCGTGGTGGACTTGGTGGATGCTAGGTTAACAGTTGGACTTGATCATAAATGTCCTTTCCAGGCTAAATGATGCTCCAATTCCATGATCTAGTATATGTTATTATTTGCATTTCATAACTTACACAAATTTGGGTGGCGTTATATTTTTCTTCCAGTCTAAATAGGCATGTAGGGCAGCAAAGATTCTAGTCACTCAAAAAAATTGGACCATGACAAAAAAAAATTAAATGCTTGGTGCATTTTGGATCCAAGGGAACCAGTTCTACTTTTTTAGATTAGATGTTTTTTAGATTAGATTTAGTTGTTTTCCTAGTTCCAGAATTTATTGGATGCATGAAAAAATCTCTTGAGGTTTGGTATGTAGTTGAAAAAAACCTTTATCATAGAAAGTGTCTAGACAGGTGCAGCAAATGAGGATGACATGAATTCAAGATTAGCTTTGGTATTAGATTGGAATTGAAATTAGATTAATCTGCTCTCTGATTTTGAAAGAAATGGGAGCAGTAAATTGTAAGTTTAAGGTCCTGAAATGTTATGGGTACTATGTCCAACTGTCTGGAGTTTAGTATCACCAGTACTTTTAAAAAGCTTGTTCTTTAGTTGTGTTTATTGTGTTTTTTTGATGTAATTTGGTGTTTCTTGATGTGGTGAAGATTACCTAATCAGACATAATGTGTCTCAATAATGAAAATTTCTACATCTCTGAAGAGATTACAATGTGATTTTACATTTCCCTTACAAGACTTACAGTGGCAAAGTTTGCCTCCTCACTTATCAATTAAATTGCCTTTTATTGTTACCACCTTACCAAGCAGAAGAATACATTATCCCTGGAAGTGTCCAGGGCCAGGCTGGATGGGAATTCTGAGCAGCCTCCTCTAGTGGAAAGTGTCCTTGCCCATGGCAGGGGAGATGGAATGAGATGATCTTTAAGGTCCCTTCCGAAATACCCAAACCATTTTATGATTCTGTGATTATGGGTATTATCACACTACACTCTTAATTATACTGTGTGCTACATTACTAGCTTGTAAGGAATACCTCCAATCTGTGTGTTATAAGAACTAAGCAGGGCTAAGCCTGCATTCTGCTCACCTACAGGGTACAAGTTGCTTCCTGCGCTGGGTCCGAAACCTAGATGATGAGCTTCATGCACTTGTAGCTGGTGAGTCCATGGAAGGTTTGTGCTGTGTGTGTTGGGACTCTGTAAGTATTCCTCTTGTCCGTCCTCCCATCCCCTTTTCAGACTTCTGTGATGAAAACAGGGCTGTGTACGTCAAGGTTGTGTGAAAAGTGACAGTGATGTTTCAAGTTGTGTCAAAGGAAGAGTTACAATTAAAGCTGTAAGGCAAATTCAGTCAAATGTGGAGTTTATGGTCAGCTTCAAAGACAGTATATTACTGTGTGCACAAATATAAACCTGTCCTTTAATTTGCAGCTGTAGAGATGTGAGATGAAAATACTGACTCTTCCATATGTGACAGAATGCACATTGGGCTCCACTGGGTCCAAAGAAAGATGCTTTTACCATGAAATTCGTGTGGTGGTGAGGCCCTTCCCTCACGTGCATCTGTCACATGTTGGAACCACAGAGATCTCTCATCCTACAAAAACCAGAGAAATTTGGTAGTGTGCTCCTGAGCACTGAAAATACATATTTGTTTCAGCTTTCTGAAATTTTCTCTTTTTGGTGGTACAAACTGTGTTTGGATGAGCAGCAAAGGAACATCACTGAGCTGTGCTGTCTGTAGCAGCAGAAGTAAATAGTACTGTGCAGTGTTTGTTGGGCTGACGCACAACAGTGACCTTAACAATGCAAATCACAACCTTAACAATGCTTTTCTAATTCTTACAGGGTGTCTAGCAGGAATTTCTATGATGTTTTACAAAAGTACAACTATTTCTATGTATCTGGTGTCTAAACTAGTAGAGGTAAGTTGTTAACATTCCTAAAAGAGGTCTTCATTTCATCTATTTTTTCGAGGCAGAAGAAAACAAACTTCAGGGGTTTTGTCAGGCAATTCCAGTAAAATACAAAGATGTATGGTGATGGTGTTTCAGTATATGTGTGCCAAGAGGCATTGCTGCCATGTGGTCTCGTTTTTTTCTTACTTTCTTTTCTTTGACTCGTTTTAAATGTCCTTTATCCACTGGTTTTCATGTATATTCTCCATGATTTTTTTCATCTCTTGACAACCCTTTGCTTTGTAGTTTCTGCAGATTTTTTAAATCAGAAAGTTCCAAGAATGTCTATTCTGCCAGAAACATAAATCAGACCTAGTCCTTAATTGCAGATTTATTGCCAAAAGCTACAGCTTAACTTCCTGCCTTTGTTCCCTAATTTTGGCATTCAACAGTCTAAGATAACTCAAAATAGCTTAGGTTTTTAGTCTATAGCTGAAGTTGTTTGTCAGTGTACTACAGCTGATTGAATTCCCAGCTTTGGAACGAACTTTGTTCTAATTGCTATTCTTCAGGCTCGAGTTATTTCTCTGAACTTGTTAAAATTAGGAGCCCAGGAAAAAAAAAAATGGTTACAGGGTTCGGGTATGTTGATTATACTTTTCTAATCAGCATTTGATTTCTTACTGTGATTTTTCCAGAAAACTGAGACTTAGTCATGGTTAATTCCCCAACACCACCACTGGAATGAGTTGATAAGGTTCTCTCACTGTGCATCATACCTGAATCACATATTTGTCCTGCAGACCTTGAAGGTCTTGTTCTCTAGTGATATTTATCCACCTTCGTCACCAGAGAAGAATTCATTTTAAAGAACATAAAAAGAAGGAACTTTTTTTTTGTTACACGTAAAATTAAACATAAAAAGGGAAAATGCTCTCTGTTCCTCCTCCTGGTTATCCCAGACCAAGCTCTGAGGGCAGTTCATGTATTTGTCATATAAAGACAAATCTGAGTTATCCATATTGACTTTTAGTACACCAATTGTAAAAAAACCACAGTATTATCTTGTATTACTGATGGTTTTCTCTGGACTTTGAGACATCATGGCTACAGTGAAATAAGAAAAGCACTGTGTTCTTTCTTTCTTTTTTTTTTTTTTTATTAC
>WAAG01073758.1:217-15018 GCA_013390105.1 Tichodroma muraria
TCACTGCAGGACATGCCAAATATTTCACTAAAACAAAATATTGTGCTCGATGCTTCCCTGTTGATCAGCAAGTCTTTCACTAAGAGAGTTTGTTGTTCTCCAGTGGCTTTTGCCCTTGGATCACGGTTGGAAAGAAATTAAGAAGACCTTTCACTTAACCAAATCGTTCATCTCTATCAGTCAATTGGTCTCTGCAGACCCTTCCCAATGTTGTTCCAACTCCCTGGGCACAGGAAGAGCTCAGGCTTCCACCATTCTGAGAAAACTGGGACTACATTTCTAAGATTTTTCTTCTCTATTTTTTTTTTAATCTGATTTTTTTTTAAATATTCCGATTGCTTTTTTAAAATATCTGTCTCTACTCTCTTTAGAAAAGACTTGCATCCTTCAATGGGATGAGGATTTATGCACATTGAAAAATAATATCTGTACGGACATGTGGCTTCCCAGTTGGGTTTCCTTTGAGATTTCCCAGTGATCTGCAAAATGTCTGGGTTTGTACAAGACTTTACTGGTTTTAGACTATTGGCAAGTGGCAGATGTTGACTAGACATGAGCTTGGAACTGGAGATGTTTAAGGATTGAGCTCCAGAAAATCAGAATATGCCACAGAGCTGCCTGTAAAAGAGATTTTAATGAGAATGTTAATCATGAAATGCAACAAAGGAAGTACAATAATGTAATAGAAATAGCTTGGGAGAGAAAGGCAAAGGCAGTATCATTTCTACAAAATTGACAGACAGGGAGGAAAATTACTGATATCTTTAGAAGTCTGAAGAGACTAAGGAAGGATAACAGATGGCCAGCCTGGTAGGAGTAAATCCTTCCCAAGCTTCAGATATTAAGTTGCAAGGAAATGAGGGTCTTATTTTACCTGCAAGTGGAAACTTTAGCATGAGCGGGAGTCCAGTGCCAGAAAAACGCTGCTCCAGGGAAGAAATCGCCCATTGCCCAGCCTCTGACACAAGATCTACAGTCTGTTGTATCATTGCAAATAGTTGTTGTCCTTGGTCAGGCTAAATCTAACTTCCAGCCCATTCTGAAATATGAATCAATCTGATATTGCTGTGTGGTAGAGGTGGTAAGTTTCTTCCCTTCCACACTCACCCATATTTTTAATTCCTATACCCCTGACATCTCTTTTTTGGCCTAACTTTTGCTAAAGGCCTGGATCTGTAAGGCATAAAATTTATATTCCTAAAATCTGCTGGCAAGTCCTTAAAAAAAATCCATTGTAATTATTATTACTAATCCCATGCAACAATTCTGTGAATGCTGAATTCCTATGAGGTCTTAAGGCAAAGGGAAGAGCTTTCACATGCCTGCACAGCACCTGTTATGAGTTTGGTCCATCATTTTGACTCTTAGACCACCCTGTGAGGTCTAACAAGGGGCAGAGAGTTTGGAGGTCTGTTCCAAACTCTTCAGAGCTAAAGAAAAGCTCTTGCTGTACCTGCACTGCTCCTCAGAGGTGGCACTGGACCGTGAATATGGTGTGCTCCACTTTTGACCCTCTTCCACCCGTTTAGTCATTCATTTAAATGCTGGAAGGAGACCTCTAGGTGATTTCCTGTTGTTTCTGGGGCACAGAGGTACCCGAAATTGCCTAAATTGCTTGAGCTTCCAAGGTGACAGGTAGGAAAGTGCATTCTTGAAGGCAAGCAGGAGTCATCCTTATCTGCAGGAACAGGAGCAGCCTCTTTCCTTCCCTGACTCATCGAGCCCATGCTTGCTTTAGTTGGGAGGTGGGGGGTATTTGAAATAAATGAGTCCCATTAGATTCCTGCCAGATTTTAAGTCCAATTATTTCACACCAAGAACTCTGTTTATTTCATAGTTATATCCCTGGTTTTGGAATAAAAAGGAAATAACCTCCAAAATGTTCTACAGAGAAGATAATCAGAGCAATGCCTGTTTGGTTTTTTTGTTTGGGTTTTTTGGGGGTAGAGAGAAATCTCCGTATTGCAGGGAGAAGGAGAAAACTGTGCATGCATTTTGCATGAACAGGTTATTTGAGAACACGACAGCTATAATGAGAGAGAGATCATCTTGCTTGTGGCTGTACAGAGTGGAGGTCAGACAGCTCTGAATTAGCAGAGTCATTAATATTCTACTACAACATAAAGCTGGAAGGGACCTTCTAGGTCATCAAGCCAACCATGTCATATAATCCCATTTGAGAAGAGCAGGTGACATTGGAAGCTAAGCAGTGGAGAAAATGCTTGTGGAGACAAAAGTGCCAGCCACTGGCTGAGTGAGTGGTTAACTTAACTCACTCAGTAGGGATGAGGGATTTGTTAAGGGACTTGAGGGAATTACAAACCTGAGTGAGATATCTTGGAAATTGCCAGTATTTTTACAGTAACTTCTCTATTCCTTGCTGGCTTTGGGGAGGAGAAGCCAGACTCTCCTTTAAGTATCTCCTGTCATCAAACTTCACAACATAAAGGGATCCTGTGTGGATCAGTGCAAGATTCCAGGAACAGAGAAAAGAGAGATCTAACCTGCCTGCTCCTGGTGGCCTCAGTTCCTCCTGGAGCTGCTCAGCACTGCAGAGATCCCCTTCTTTGGGGCTGTCTTTGAGTTGTGAAGGACACGTAACTGTGACCGTCCCTCAAGTACGGATGCAGAAGACAGTGCCATGGAGCAGGGAATGGAGGTGGTAGCTTTTATTCCTGGGAATCCCACTTGATTCACCTCTCAGCTTTGCCTGAGTAGAATTTCAATTCCTCTCTCCCTTTGTTCTCATCCATGGAACGTGCTAAGGTAATTACATTTTTGTGTCTCACAGGGATGTTGTGAGGTTTCTCTAATATTTATCAAGTGTTTGAAGAAGATCTTATGAAGGTAGAGTGCAAGTACCAGAAGCTCCTAATAGTCTTGACGAAATCCTTCCTCGGAGCAACACAGACAAATTCAAATTGGAACCACGGCAAACATTTCTAACAGCAAAAATTAATTAACTGCTACAGCAGCTTCCCAAGGGAAGTGATAGATTTTCCATTGCTCAAAAGGTGTAAGTCTGAGCCGCCTGTGGTTTTGAAAGACAGGTCCTAGCTCAGCTTCAAGTTATTTAGCTCCATGCAGGAACCACTGGATGATGCAGACAATAGATGTGGTGGTCCTGTGGACTTAAAAGATTTTATCACTGTATTTGCCTTCACTCTTTTTCCCTTATTCTACCTGCTGTTATACCAACAGTGCACAATCCTGTTTCTATTTATTTATAGACCTCAGACATGAAATAGAGAAGTGGTTTGGGAAACCAGGCTCCCTCACACGTTTATGAAGTTGGAAAGAACACATCAAAACTGGTTTGATTCCACCTTCCACTTCTGCCTCCCCGTGATATCTGTGTGGGATTTTGTACAGATTTCCATCCCAGAGTCACCACTTTGTGACCAGTGGGCTAGATCTAGAAAATATGGGTTTGGCCATGGATAGCATCCAAGGATCAACAGTCCCAGGTGTTTGGGCATGTTTGGCTGTGATGCCCTTGTGCAGGAACTCAGTGGACCTGGTGAGAAGAGTGTCTTGGTTCCATAAATCACACTCGCCACCACTGCATACACAAGACATTGCCAAAATCCACAAGGGAGTCTCTCTTCATCTCTGTTAAAGACCTTACACTGCCTTGCGGTGCCTCAAAACCAAATCATATTGTTGTATAATAAAAAACAGTTGTTTTTTTTCCCAAAAGATCAAAATGCTCCTCAAAGATCAAACGTGATTTGCTGCTTATGTCAAAATTGCAAAGAGAAGTTGCACCTGCAAAACTCTGCTTTCAAGAAAGGCATCCAAATAACCAGCTGGTGGCCAGTGCCTTCCAGTGGGATGGATGGAGTTAGGTTTTAGGGGAGGAAAGAAGGCATTGTGGAAACAACAGATGAGTTATCCTTATCAATATTTTAAAGGTGGTTATAAATGAACTATGATGAAACAGAGTTCAGAGGTGACCTTTGTGCCAGAAGGTGAGGAAAGAAAAGCAGTTCATCAGAAAGATCAGGTCTGAAAAATTAATTTGACAGTGCTGATGGAGTGACAGCTCTTGTAAATATAATTTTGTCCATTTTCAAAGAACCATTTGGTTTCCAGACACACAATTCAACCCTGCTCCAACTGGCAGCTTTGGTGTTTAAAAATGGATTGTGTCGAGACAAGGTAGTACCCAGAGGCAAATGTGCTGTTATGAAAGAACTGTACAGGTTTATATTGGAGTCAAAAAAATTGTTTTGTGACTCTCAGGAGGCAGGCAAAGGGCAATCTCAGATCTCATCAACACCCTGAGAGTCTGCAGAAGTCAACTTCTGTCTTTTGGCTGCATGGGCTGACTTTCAAAATGCATGAGCTTAGAGGACGAGATCTCACATCCTTATTTCCATCATGTTCAGGTTGGATGGAGCTTGGAGCAACCTGCTCTAGTGGAAGGTGTCCCTGCTCATGGCAGGGGGTTTGGAACTGGATAAGCTTTAAGGCCTTTTCCAACCCAAACCATTCTGTGATTCTATGATCTATATTATGGGCACGCTCAAACAATTTTGCTGAATTTAACCTGGGATCATTTCTAGCTGAAGAGATTTCCTAACCAAATATATACCAAATAAAGGTGTTTCAAAGACGTTTTGTGCTGCTTGCTGCTGGGCAGCACAGAGAACAGAGGACCCCCGAGGCCTCACTCCACAAAACCATTTCAAAGCCAGGAGGGAACATGATGATCTACCATCTGTGTGGAGCAAAGCAGGGAGCTGCACTCAGCAGTTTCTGAAAGTCCCCTAACTCAGACTAGGCAGGAGAACTAGATCCAGTCCAATTTAACATTTTCCAATGACAGAGAAGCATCTGCCCCTTCTGTGATTCGTTATCACAGTTCAGAACACACACCAAACACAAAGACATTTTATTTCCATTGTGAATTCCTATTTGTGCTCCATATCATGAGCTAATGCCAGGCTTTGTCCGTGGAACACTGATGGGAATGGTGGGTGAAGGTCTTGGCTGGTAGATGCGCCAGCCAAGTTGATAGAGGTGTTGGACATAACTTGGGTCTTGGTAGCATCTGTTCAAATCTCACCTATCTTTGGATTTTCCAGCATGGATACTGGGATTATCCATGTTGTCTCTTTTCTTTGTCTAAAGGCTTTTCTATTAGGGTCAAAGCCATCTTCATCCCTTCTCTCCTTGGCCTCCTTCCAGCCATCTCCCCCCTTGCATCAAAGATTTCTTGTCTTGAACAGCAAAAAAAATTGGATTTCATTCATCTTTTTTTGTGCCATTTTTTACCTCCATGAATCTCAGGGAAGAAAAAGGGGAGACACATCTTGCTTCACCTGTGTGACAGACAGAACATAGGTGTTGGCCAGCCTGTTCCACGGCTTGGGAAGCTGTGAAGAAAGACTTCAGAAAGATTTCTGGTTGTGATCTAGAGTCATTTACAGTCCCATGATCTTTACCAGATTTTTGTGACAGGCTTTCTCTCCAGTTTAATCTCTTTAAATTTCCCATCCACTTACTCGTTTCCAGGTTTGTATATTTTGATAATCTCAAGGGTTTGGTGACCATTCTTTGTGACTCATGTGGACTGGCTGCCCTCAGCCTGCTTTCTGCAACTCCTTCCTCTGGAATTTTTTGCTCCTAAAATGGGAAAGACCATCATGTTCCATGTATGGCTCTTCCCGAGACGCGTCCTACGGAATCCTTGCAGCAAAGGACACTTGATCTCCATCCATTCCAGCAAGGAGTAGTTGTGAAGGCAGCAGACCTGATGCTGGGAGATGGGAACCTTGTTAATTAAAATGTCAGTGACTCAAATCCCCTTAAGGTGAGAGAGAGCTGCATTTTTTATCACCATTGCTGTTAACGATGCAGTCGGCTGGTACCGCGTGGAGGCATAATGCATTTCACTTACCTTGACAAGGTCTGCCCACTCTGCCTGTTTGCTCTGTGCCTCACGTATGACTTCAACAGAATCGTGAAATAATTCTGGAAATGGAGAGAAAAGGGAAAAATACACGGTGGTTTTATTTTTTCCATCCCCTTAGACTAAAGCCATTTGTCAGGACGAGAGGATGTATCCTCAAGCTGTGCCAGGGGAGGTTTAGTTGGACATCAGGAAGAAATTCGTGTTCCGAGTATTCCAAGAAATTCCAAGTATTTGGAAGGGGCTGCCAAAGGAGGTGGTGGGGTCACCAACCCTGGAAATGTTCAAGGGACAGCTGGATGTGGCACTCAGGGCTCTGGGCTGATTGAAAAGGTGGGAATCCATCAAATGCTGGACTCCATGATCTCAGAGATCATTTCCTAAGTAATGATTCTGTGATTCTGTGATTTTTCTCCAAATTTTGAACATTAAACCTTAATTCATATCAAGCTCATAGGAGGGGAGGAACAGCCTAGAGGGAAATGGACCTGCAGCCAAGCAGGGAGAGGGGTAAAGCTGGGAAAATAGAAGGTAACTGCTCCAGGATGGGTTCTAAAAGGGTGATAAGTGTCTTATGACTTGAATGTTCTACTTAAAAACCTTAATTGGCTCCAGCACAATTGGAAGTATCAACTCCCCTGCCCTATTTCACCCTGTTAACTGTGATGGATGTTGTAAACCTGCCCTTCTCTTTATAGACATGGAGAAAAGGACTGCAAAAGGAAAGACTTTTAAAGTGTAACGGAAGGGCTTTAAAGCTGTGTCTAAAACTCTACCGCGTTCCTTCAGGTACTTAACAAACACACAGGGCCAGACCCGTGGTTCACTTAGAGCAACAAGCTCGCTAAAATCATTGAGCTGATGAGACTTGAACCCTGTGTTGCCTCTGCTGTGCCAAAGACAGGCAATGAACAAACTGATCGAGGCCTTTTTAGGGCAGAAAGCGCTCAGACTTTCTCATTCCAGCTTGGTGGCACAGCCAGGAGGTGACACTTCTTTCACAGCTGCTTAAGCACCTGCAGGATCTTGCTGTGGCAGTGCAGCAGAGCTTCCCGAGCTGCAGTCACTGCAAACTCAGCTCCAAGGTAATGGGCCTTTTCTGGGCTTGAGGTACAAAATATTTCTGTCAGGACAGCCTCGATGAGTTAGGCTCCAGTGACTCTGATTCCACCTGGGAGCAGTTCCCACAAAGGGCAGCCAAGTCATTAACAGTCTATGGCTAATTGCCTGTGGTAAGAATGGCATGAAGCACCTTTGCTTTCAGATAAGCTCAGCTTGAGTCGTGCTGCTGGTTTTGGTGGATTTAGCCGGGATTTATCTGCTGTCCTGGTGGTGTCATTCATGGCAATTCTGGTCACAGGATGTGCCAGGAAATGCTCTGCTTAAAAACGTGGTTTTGCTACGGGCTCTGCTCCTGGTGAGGAACGCGTGGCGTGAGATCCATGAAAAGTCCCCTGGCAGCCTCGGCACGTGCTTGCTGCCACAGATGCACACGTGCAAGGATCCCGTGAGCATCTTCTGGGGGATGACACTGCCTTGGGCTGTGCCAAACCGTGACTCAGCAGGTTGTAGTAGCACATTTAATTATTGTGAGAAGGGAGGGATCAACCCCCAGCTGCCGAGATGAGCCTGAGCAGCGAAGTGATGCGGGAAACGAAAGGTCGAGCAGGAGAAGGACCCCAAGGCGGTGTCAGGGAGCAAGAGGGAATTTCCAGGAGTGAAAACAATTTCAGAATTTTCTAAGAGAATTTCTGCACTGGCACGGCACGGAGCTGTAAGGAAACCTGGGTAAGTCCTTTCTATATCGTGTCACACTTTGGAAGCATCTTAGACACAAGAGCATGGCTTACCGAAGCAAAAATAGACTGATTAAATATTCTTGGACTTCAACAATTCCCTGCTGGGACTGTGTGCATGGACACATCAGGCGTTCAAGGCCAGGTTGGATGGGGCTTGGAGCAACCTGGTGTGGTGGAAGGTATCCCTGCCCGTGGGACACACACTGGGTGATCTTGAAGGGTCCCTTCCAACCCAAACCATTCTATGACATCTGATGCTGAATTTTAGTGGGGTTATTATCAACTCTGGTAATTAGGGGGAAGAGCATGCAGCTGATATTTAGGGTATTTGCCAGTGAAAAGCTCAGCAAAGTTGTGACTTTGTAGCCCAAAGGGAGAGAAAGAGGCAATCTTGTCAAAATCCTAAAAATCTCTGGTCTTGGATGAATATTTGCTCACGTTTTTTAAAAACCTCCAGTAGATACCTAATTACTCTGTTTTCTTAATCTCTATTAGTAACGTCTTACATGCTAGACATGCCCAGTACATGGAAGATTAAGAGTTCCTGTTGAGTGGCCCACACTTGTGGAAACTGGTGCAGTGTGAATAAATAGTAACAAACACAGTGAATATTTCATTGGCAGGAAAAACAGATTCTGGGAGGGAGGAGAGTTAATGTGCACTGGTTTTTACCCTTACACAGGAGTGTTTCTGACAGCAGGACTGCCACACACTGCCCAAAAAGGAGCAGGAGCAGCAATCTGTGAATGCTCTGTCTGATATCAACAACCAGTGTGGCATCCAAATGGCTCTTCTTGCCTTTTGTGACATTGAAAAAAATAATTACATTCACCAAGGGAAAAAAATAAGTGAATGAGTGAAAATAACTAATATATATATTGAAATCTTAATCTCTGACTAGGGAAAAAAACCCAAATTTTATTCGATTATTACCTGAGATGGGCTACTCACTAAGGACTCACATTTCAGTGTGAACAGTCAAAACACTGAAAAAAGAACACTTAGACAGTCTTCCCTGACCTGGAATGAGTAGAGGATCTAAGGTGTTGCTACAAATCTTGTCCTTTTGGTGTTCTCTGACTGATAGGCATAATATTGTCTGACATGTATAGCATCAGCATGAGTCTCTTCACTAAAAGTTTGTCCAAAAATGTCTTGAGCTGTTCTGAGAGGGAGGCAGCCTGCAGTGGATGCCTTGCTACTGGGCTAGCGCTGTCTGTGACAGAGTAACAGAGCCTGTTTTCCTGCCCCTGAATCACAGATTGCTTTGGGAGAGATGCACATGCCCTGCAGCAGCAGAGGAACCTCTGTAGAAAGCCACTGCTGTTTTTGGACTGCTGCCTCATCTTCCTGCTGGACAGTTCCTCTCCTGGCCTTTTAAATCGCTGTCTGTCTCCTCTGTCCCTGTCCCTTGTGGGTTGGTTTTTGATGGATGGCACTGACACGTGCACGGATGTGGCTTTCCCGCTGAGTTGATGGGTGACAGTTTTTAGGGTTTGGGTTACACCCAGAGTGCTTAGCTCAGGAGGCTGTCAGATTGGCATTGACTGTCAGACAAATGATAGAGCTCTCTGTGTAAGGATCCTGACAGCGTTTCCCCGGCTGTCACCGCCGAGATGACTCCAGGACACACAAAGCAATCGAATCCCTTGTCTGCACCATGTACGTAAACACCCTCAGCTGCTCCCCCCTGCACCACAAGAACTGAATTAGACCTTTGGACTCCCTGAATTGAAAAGAGAAGTGAAGAAGAGCGAGGTGCAAGATCAACCATCTGGAAAGAGGAACAAGAGGCCAGAGCATCACAATAGCTCTGACTTGTACAAATTACTGCTTTATACCTGATACTCTCCTTTTCTGCCCAAGACATCCTTAAGGGGTGAAATGCCTTATGTGTCTATTGCAGGGCTTTGTTGGAGAAGAATCCTGCTCCATCCCCAGCCTCCTGAATGACTCAATAATTACTTTAACTGATTCAAGGCTCCCCCTCAACCTCCAACCGCCCCCCTCGCCACCATTCAACTTTAACACAAGACCACACTGTTTCTCGGTTTCCAATGCGCCCAAAGCTATTCAGGCCACTTGTTCCTCTCTGAATGGAGCTGACAGAGCTGCTTTTGTGCAGAGGCAATTTTGGATTTAACTGGAGACCTACTGGGGGCAGGGCCGGGGGGTGGGGGAGGGAATGGGGTCACTGGGTCAGTGTTTTGGAAAGATCAACTCAAACGAGAGTCCAAGGAGAAAAAAAAATGAATGTGGATTAGATGTTTGGAAAGAGGTTTTGCGTGGGCTGTGTATGTAAGGGCAGTGCTCCCCATCTTCCAGAAATGACCATGGTACCTATTTGGGATCAGGAAGCAAACAGGGTCAGGCCTGGGGCAGATGGCCTTAATAGGCATTTTGAATCCAGAATGACAGATCCCAGGGTCCTTTCTGCAAGGATCACAGGATAATTCAGGCTGTGGTGAAGGAGTCTTGATGTCGGAAAGGTCACTTGCTGCAGTCAGTCCCCTTAGGTCAGGCATTCATCATCCACATTAAAGGAGCTTCACTAAATTCCCTTCTCCAGTTCTGCTCCCTCCCTGGAGATAAGTTCAGCTTCAGCCCTGTCTTTACCACTTATGGGGCACTTATGGGTTCGTGCCAGAGCTGTGAATGCACCACAATAAGAAAAGGCCTTTTTTTCTAGTGAGGCACATGTAAGTCACACCATGCTTTGAACCAGCATAGTCCTGCTGTGTAAGGTTCACAATCCACATGAAAAATGGACCTCAGTGTGCCAGAACAAAAGCACTGTGACTCTTCTACTTTGCTGCTCAGCTGCTTTTTGGATATCCCCACTTTCTCACCTGACCAAAAAAGTATAAATTAAACTGGAAGGAATTGTATTGATTGTGCTGCAGAAAAGCCAATATAATCCTGGCAGGGCTAGAACACGACCCAACGGAGATTCAGTAAAGTATGCAAAAAGAAACCCTTTCTTTTGGTCTCAAAAAAAACAGGTGGACATGATGATATAAAATAGGTGGGACTGCTCTGATTGGTTTTGAAAAGTTCTGACCATCCCCTGTCCACAGCACACTGAGGTCACCTTCCCTCAGCTATTACCAGTTCTGGTCCCTACTTCTCCACCTGTGATGGCTCTCAATTTGCTGACCTAATTTCATGTTTAAAATGCCTGGGAGCACCCAGGAGAGGTGGGACCATCTCCTCTTCAGCTGCTCCAGGTTGGCGACAAGCGTGGAGCTGACAGTGGCCTCGTACAGCTCGGAGACAGACACCTGCTGGGAGCGTGTGCTGGGGGGGTGATGCATAATTTAGGAGTAAAACAGCAATCGTGCTATTATCCTGATGATGCTCTTCAAACCCTGACATCTGCTCCTGGGAGGAGCAGGCTGGCACTGCTGACGGGGGGGTGACCAAGAGGTGCTCCTGGTTTTTGTGGGTGTGTGGTAGGGTGACCTCAATGGAGTGAACAGAGATTGAAAAGCTGCTTAATCGAGCTTCCTACGCCCCTGGGAATTATGTTTCCAGGCAGCATCGCAACTTCGCTTCTTTCCCTTACAAGCCTCTCTCTGCACGTCCCTCTGGGATGCCTCTGCTGCTGTTTCACATCATCCCTGCGGACCTCAGATCCAGGTTTCCTCTAGGGAAGCAGGGAGAGGTGTTTAGAGGTGTCAGAGACCTGTTGAGTTACATTTTCATCAGCAGCTCACCAGCCTGGCTCTGGCAGCATTCGTCAGACTGAAGTAACACAGAGCAGCCTTTGCTCTATTCCCACCACCTACTTGAAAACAAACAAGGCTGACATTTATAAGGCTTTAGAAAGCCTGGGTTTAGCATTAGATCTGCTCTCAGACTCCTACTGTTCCCCTCTCCTTGACAGCTACTTCCTCTCAAACTGCTTGTTTCTAGGATGGCAGCAGATAGGGATTGGTGACCTTCCCATGCAGGAGGTTGTTTGGAAGAGGTAAAAAACATCTTCCTGCCCAGAGATTGCCCAGAGAAGCTGTGGATGATCCATTCCTTGAAGTTTCCAAGGCCAGGCTGGATGGAGCTCTGAGCAACCTGGTGTAGTGAAAGGTGTCCCTGCCCATGGCAGAGAGGGTGAATGAGATGATCTTTGAGGTCCCTTTCCAACCCAAATCACTGACTCTGTGATTCTGTCCCCTCTCAGCTTGAGGTAAAACACGAGGCTGCCTCTCAGTACATTTCTGTCCCCAGGGAGTTTAGGGTTACTGCCCAAGCCCAGGATGCTGCAGTATTTTAAGCATCACTCCATGATGTTGGTTGAAAGAAAATAGGAGTGACCTGTGTCAGCCAGTCTCTGTCAGAACCTTTACTGGATATCCCTTTGGAGCACTATCCTGGGCTGTAACTGAAAATACAGTGATAGAATCCTGGAACTGTTTGGGTTGGAAGGGACCTTCAAGATCATCCTGTTCTACCCCTCTGCCATGTGCTGGGACACCCTCCATTAGACCAGGGTGCTCAGAGCTCCATCCAACCTGGCCTTGGACACCTCCAGGGATGGGGAGGATGTTGTGGAACATCTCTGGGCAACCTGCACACGAAGATGGCAGTAGGAAGGACTTTCTTGACCAGCGATGGTCAATTTCTGGAAATTCCTGCTAATCCAGCCTGTGCTGATAGCTGTGAGACCTTGTGTTACTTGAGGCTGATGGTGCTGATAATTAATAGCCAGGTACAGCCACATCACAGGTAACGAATGTGCAATTCAAAGTGCCTGGTCAAGGTGGACAGAGGAGAACAAGGAAATCTGTTCACCTCCACCCCCAGACCCAGACAACAGAGCAATCCCAGGGAAAACGATCCTGGCCTCTCTGCAGACCAGACCACGACACAGATCAGCACCTCAGAGGAGGGTCAGCATCCAGCTTAACTCACTCTGGTAAACATCCTGCCATGCCATGGCTCCTGCTGACTTCAGCCTTGGCATCACGAGGGGGTGGTGCTGCCGCCCATCAGCCTGTGGGTCATGCAGCACTGGAGGCAGGTCCTGGGATGGCAGAGTGTGGGGACACTCAGAGAGCAGCTGCTGCCAGCTGGGCTTTCTGTGCTTCACAAAAATCTGTGTTTGACCAATGCTGCCCATACTTGCAAAGGTCCTACGCCCAGGGGCTTTGGATGAGGAGCAAGGGAAGAAGCACGGGATAGCATTCCTTTCTGCAAAACCTTCTCACCCAGCACTCTTCCAAACACATCAGACTTTACTAAGTATCTTCAGGAGAATGAGAAGCAGCGATGCTGATCCAAATCATATATTACAGGATCAATTATGTATTGAACCTCCTAAAATGGTTTTGTTTAAAGGGAAACCATTCTGCTGTTAATAAATCCAACGAGCACCTGGATTTTCAAGGCTAGGATGTATCACCAGTGTATCTATCTCCACCAAGACTACAGACTGCCACAGAAAGTATAATTAATGTACCTTTAGCCCTGTGAAGGTGTTTGCTGTTCTATTTATACCTCCTAAATATGAGTCTGGGTACACCAAAGCACGACCCCATCATCTCAACTAATATTCTCTCACTCAGATGCCGAGCTCTAATGTCCAGGCATAAGTATGAACAATCACCACAGCTACAATTGCTGTTTCCCAGCACTGCTCCATCAGTATTTAATCTGCTGCTTTATAGAGCACTGTAGGAGATCCCCAGAAAGGAAAACAGCTGCAGCCAAGTTCTGCTCCAAAAAGTGTTTTCAATTGAGAGGCCTATTAATCCAGGCAATAGGCATTAAATGACGTAACAGTGGAGCTGGAGGGCTGATATGCCCTTCTACCCAGGGCAGGAAAAATTTCTTTTTATGCCTGGGAGAGCTGCTGTAAAAGAGAGCCCTACAGGAGCCTGAGAAATTTCTTCCAGGGTTTTTATTTTCCCTTTTTGAAACAGCAGCTGTTGCCTTTATCTTTTTCCCTAAACCAATATAATGTATTTATATGCATATATAAATGTATTTTTATAAACATATATATTTACATATAATACATATTCATTCATGCATTTATATATGTAGTTATATTTATATATGCATTTATATGTACATATATTTATATCATAATGTATTTAATTTCTTTGGTTGTTGCAGTAATTGGTTAAGTAACTATAGATGCATGGTGAGATCCTTGGGGCTGTCCTGTTCAGGGCCATAAGTTGGTCTTGGATGATTCTTGTGGGTCCATTTCAACTCAGGATGTTCTGCAATTCAGTGATTCCATGAGATGCCAGTGAAGTGAATATTTCCAGAGCAAATGGAACCTGGGATACAGCCTGGGAACAGGAGACAGGGATGTATTCCCTGCCATTTTCATTCAGACTCTTTCATTCTTTGAGCTTGCAAAGACAGACAAATCCTCTAAAGAAGGGTTGGAAGTGTCTCCTGAGGAAGTGGTTGGTTTAATCAGCAGGAAACTGCAACTTACTTTTAGGAGCCCTGTGGAACCCTGAAAAATTTGTTCCATGCCTCTGTCTGAAATCTAAGTCTGCAACATGGACAAAACATCTCTGAGTCCTTTCATGAAGAGGTGGTGGACACTCATTTTTGACTTGCAAGGGCTCCTTCAGAGCTGAGGTTGCCAGGTAGGAGATCTTCACTCTTCTCACAAAGAACAGCAGCAGTGATGCTTAAACACAAAAAAAAAGCAGTTCCTGCTTGATCCTGAGTACATCTCACAGGAATTGCCCTGTTATGAGGACAGCTCAGTGGAAGGTTAGTGTGAGTTCAGCCAGAACTGTGAAAATAATTCTAATTCTAGAATTATTCTAGAATCTAATTCTGGATTATTCTAACTCTACTATATCTTAATTATTCTAAAATCTAAATCCAGAA
Organism: Tichodroma muraria; assembly: GCA_013390105.1. Taxonomy (NCBI): domain Eukaryota; kingdom Metazoa; phylum Chordata; class Aves; order Passeriformes; family Sittidae; genus Tichodroma; species Tichodroma muraria. The sequence goes on from WAAG01073758.1 coordinate 14,789, forward strand.
GCTAATTCTTCTATGATCAATTCCCCATCATTTTCTAAGCTATATCATCATAAGTCCCTGTATTCTGGATTTTTCTTTTTGTGCTTCTTACTTCCCAGCAAGAGAAACCTGAGACGAGATGTTTGGTATCCCCCACAATGATTAAATCTAGAACCCCATTGGGTGTGGGATGTCCTATATTTTCCTGCTTTTTTTCTTCTTCTGCCATGTCTGAAGAGGCTGAGTAGGTG